>JANAVB010038452.1:102500-190642 GCA_029216955.1 Iris pallida
GACTTAGTGTTTGCCATTGATTGTAAAAGTACAGAACAATTATCGGAGGACTGAACTTTAGACTCACAATACAAATTCGCTTCCCTCAGAGAGCATTTCTTCAAACATCTGTTAGTCGAAGCGGACGACCATCTTCTGTTGCGTAGAGCCAAGTTTGGCTGTATCCGATTGCGTCACCAACTCCTCAGCCGTGGAGAAGTTTGTCCCCAGCAGAGTCGCCATCGTGTTTGCCATTGATTGTAAAAGTACAGAACAATTATCGGAGGACTGAACTTTAGACTCACAATATAAACTCGCTTGTACAAAGAAAGCCTAGGGACGAAAACCTAGGTACAACAATCTAAGTACAATTGTTTATTTTAGATTCTGGAGGGTGACGGTAGAGGCTCGGAAAAGCGACGGCAGCTCTGCCTTACTCCTTGGACGATCGGGTGCAGCCTTGGCTCTGTAGAAGAACTGCTTGGCGTTGATGAAGAAATGCTCTCCTTTCAATTTCTCTCTGACTCTCTGGATCCGAGGGGGGTTGTTCTCTCTCTCTCTCTGTGCTCTCTGCTCTTTGCTCTCTATGTCTCTCTCCGTGTGTTGCAAGGGAATGGCACCTTACTATTTATAAGAGTGGGGGACATCATTAGGGTTTGCAATGATTGCCCATTCTCAAAAGTCGACGGTTAAAGATCAATGAATCTGGGCCGTTCATAATAGATTTGAGCAATTAATGTGATTGCATCAAATCTCTGTGGACAATTAATGATGATTGCCATAAATCCTCACGATTTGTTATACCAAGCTCGGATCTTCTGCAACGTGTTCAATTTGATTGATTGCAAATGATCTGATTTGATCCGAATAATTATGAGGATGGCACTAAACCTGATTGTTAGGATTTGTTAATGAATCTTGCCACGTGTCCCACTATTATTAGGCTGATAGCTGTAGGGACGCTGGCAGAACCACGAGCCACTTAAGAAATCTGAGCCGCCTGAGGATTTCCCTCCCTACTGAGCACCATAAGGCTGGCCACGTGTCAAGGCTGCTAGGTAGTGTCCTCTGAACATTTGAACCGCATGGAGATGATCTGAGCCGCATGAGCATAGGCGACCGCATGATGGATGGCTTCTCAGTGAGCCGCATGAAGATAGTCCTTGTGAGCCGCATGGGTAGCCTTTGCCTGAGCCGCATGGGTGGCCTCTGTCTGAGACGCATGCGACTGTCCACGTGTCAAGGCCGCATAAAGGATGGATTGTGTCAGAGATATCCTTCGTTTCCCTAGGAGTCTGCCATTATGACGGAGTCATTATTGCATCTTTCTATCATTGGTCAGAGCTGTCAGCCGTCAAGGCATTAAATGTAATAGAAGACAAAGGGAAGAGCTGTTGAGGCCACGTGGCTCCTCTCTGGGCCGCACGGAACTATTCGAGCCGCATAGACGCTTGAGCCGCATGGGTCCCTGAGCCGCATGAGCTCTCTGAGCCGCATGGGGATCCTTGGCCGCATGGATATTTTTTATTCTTTTCCATGCTTCTACAAGACCCCCTTCAAAGTTTTCAATTTACGAAATTGAAATACTTTGAATAAGAAGCATGGCTATGTATAAACTCTTCTGGCCGCATATGATGTCCTTGTCGCATGGATGTCCCAACCGTATCCCTCAAATGGAGCGTCACTTTCTATTATCTTGGTTCAATATGTTCCCGCTGGACAGGAAGATGGAAGAGTCTTTGACTCCTACCCGGAATGGGATGTTTGTGGGCGACATCCATTACAACAACAGTATGAAGTCAGTATGTGCCGACAAGGTGCATGCCAGCCATTATGTAATGGGATTGGCCCCGGGTGCTTTCTTGAATGTGCCGGACCCCAATTTTACATTTTCTTCAGTCGATACTTTCCTGAACCAACTTGCTCGGAAAGGCTCCTATCCAATCGGCCGGTTGGCACTCCTAAGTTGGATATACCCCATCCCCTCATGGATCAATCTGTCTATGTGGATCTCGCGAAAGTATGAGGCTTTTCTGCATCTGATTGGTCTTTATCACGCTATTCGGGGCACCAGCCACGACTTACCTGTAAACAAGAAGTTATTAATGGCTTTGCTGGAGATGTACAACTGCCGTACGGGAACCGTCTATACCCCTGTAGGGGAAATGGGGCTGTCACTCCATGAGATGCATGCATTTTCCAAACTTTCCTGGGGGGATGAAGCTTTTGAAGCATATACTCCTACGAATGAGGAGTTCGAAGAGCTGGAAGAACGATACTCGGGATTCGTGGCTACTTATCAGGAAATACTGTGCCACTATAGTACGTGCCAGCAGATAGCCAAGAAGGAAAGCAGCTCGAAAGGGAACGCTCCCCATACTAAGGACTGGATGAACTATCTCTTCTCGACGGGGGCCTCAGGCCGAGTTACTTCCCGAAGTCCTCAATCCCGGGAGGCGGTTCAGGCTTTGATGTTGTCGATGAAGAGGGTGGCCTCTACCAGCGACAGATTTGGAAGTAAGACCGACTCTTTTGGTTATTTTTATCAGGATACCCAAGAACTGTCAGAGAAGGCACTCCTAGCATGATTTTTGATGGTATGGCTGCGAAATTGCGTCGTCTCAGGAGGAGCTGGTTCTACTGAAAGAATCAGCCGTAATTTTATTCTCCCTGCTGTGAAGCTAGTTTTTAGAGTAAAACTATCTCTTTTCCCGGCCATGGTGTGCAGCATACACCGTGGCCTCCGTACTTTCACGTCCAAGGTCATCGCCCGCAAGGTGACAAAGGACTTTGAAAGGACTGAGCTGCCCTATCATTATCTGATGGGGTGGCTATTAATGCACTACCGGTCTTTGATGAGACCGGGTTCTGAAGACGGCGTGATTGCTGATGACGCTTTTATCTTCCGTTATCGCAACGAGTCTTAGGAGTATGATACCATGCGTGCCTGCCGGATGGCGCTTGTGAGAGCAGATAGGTACAACTTTTTCGTATTCGTCCCTCGTTTTACTGCTGAGGAAATAGCGGGCGTTCATCTCGACGGTATTGGTCCGCCTCAACTTCTAGACGGCCAGAAGCTCTTGTGGTTGCGTAACATCTGCCCCGCCCACCTGGTATACCGCAATCGTAATGTCGTCTTTCTAGAACCTTACCTACCCAGCAGGTTTGCTCGTCAGTTTGGGTACAGCCAACTTTTTTGGGATAGTCCCAGCTCTTGTCTGGGTTTTGAAGGTAGCCTCCTTGACGGCATCAGGGCCTGGCATTACTATGATACATTCCATACCCGTACCATTTTCTCGGTTCCTGCCATTGAGGCGTCGGTAGAGATTTTGTACATGGCGGCCTTGTACCATGTCATGGCGAACAAGCACTCCATTGGTTTTAGCTCGGATACCAGTTTTATTGTTGGTACTGGCTTGGATGAGAAGCCCCAAGGGGCCAAGACGAGGAGGAAGAAGAATAATAGAGTCGAAGTGCCCGACTCAGACTCTACCACTGCGGATGATGAGGACGAGGAGCGTGATGTAGATGACTCTTCTTTTCCGGTGGAAGATGTTAGGGTGGATCAGCCGCCTGTCGCACCTGGTTCTGTACGGAAGCGTACCAGACAAATCTTCCCTGTTGGCGGTATTCCTCACTCCCAAAAATTGACTGCAACCAGACGCCGCGAGCTAACTATAAGGGAGAGAAACGATGAGGTCGACCTCGCTTCGGAGGTAATGCGAATTACTACCATTTTTATTCAGTTCTTCGTTTCCTCCAGTTTTGATCTTTAATCTTTTTTCCTTCCCTCCCGTAGGTATCAGAAGAAGAGGAATCTCAAGTCGCCGAAGTCATGACTCAAGATGACGGAGGTTCCGACAGACCTGTCCCCAAAATTACGGAATTTCATCCAAATGACGCTGATAGATTTGTACCTCCCTCTGGGGTGGCTGGGACAGAAGAGCCAGCGAAATTTAACTTGGAAGTCGCGGGTGAGGAGACCACGTCAGCTGCGAGCGAGTTACAACCTCCATGCTCCTCCCCTGGTAAGATAAGCCAAATTTTAACTTACAAGGAGGCCTATCTGCTCTATCATTACGTCCTTCGAGTTACATCAATTAATGGTTCCTCTGGATATACAGGTCCTGTCTCTCTAGTGCCGATGATGGACATTGTTGAGACAGGCTCTGCCGAAGGGGTATTGGCGGAGAGGAGCGTACCTCCTCCCCTTCCGGTTCGTCTTGAAGGGCCTCCCGCTGTCTCGAGTTCGGAAAGTCAAGTGGTGGGACAGCCGGGGCAGGGGACAATAGTCCTTGCATCTTCTTCTGCGCAGGTAGCTCCGAGAGTCGACCTCTCTGCCCTGCCAAGTGTACAGGCTCTTCGAGTGGCGGAGGAAGAGTTAGTTGCTATCCGCACATAGTTTCGCTCGAAATTTGTCCCCTTGGTGGCAAGTTCTAGCGCACCTCCTCCGACGTTGCCGGTCACGCTTCCTTTGACGCCGTCCTCGACAGAAGTTCTGAACGAAGCGTTACAGGACGTGGTTGGCAGCTTTTATCGTCACCTGAAGAGGGGGATAGTGGTTGCTGTGGAAAGAGGGACCTCTTTCGTCTTGGCCCGACAATGCGCCCAGGGTCATATTGATATCCTTAAGACTCTTCCCGGTGGGACAGGGGCAGCCGCTCTTCTGGAGACGAAATTGCTAGAGGTTGATCAGCTGGTAGACTAGCTTCAGGTACTACGACAGGCTGATCTGTCTACTACTATAGATCAGGAGCACGGTTTCCTCACAGCTGCTGTAGAAAAGATAAGGACTGCTAGGGATAAGACCCGGCCGGCCATGCTGAAGGACCTACGCGATCTGTCTGATCGCTATGATGAGTTGAGCCGCGAGAGTGAAGATGTAACGGCTCGGAAAGCGACTGCCTCCCGTAGGATTATTGACACGCGGGAGCAGATCGTTGAGCTTCAGAGGAAGTTAGCTTTCCTGGAGTCTGAGCTTGAGGCTGCCCGTACCAAAAGGGGGCTAATTATCCAGGAAGCTGACAGAGTGAATCGAGCTTCGGCTGATCTGGAAATTGCCCTGAAGAAGATGGAGGATGACTGGCGGGCATATATACACTTGGATGATGCGGAGCAGTTATCCCAGGAGGCTGAACGTCGAGCTAGACAACGGCTTGAGCGGGGGACCACCTTGGTGAGAAACCGCCTCCTGGAATTATGTAATACCGAACTATAATCGGCCTTTTTCTCCTTTTGTTTCTGTTCTCCTTTTCTTTTCTTTTTGAGAGGGACGTGGTCCCAAAACATGTAATGCTTTTTGGCTTCCAAATAAAAGAGTATGTTTTATTTTATCCTCTATTTGTACTGCTGGTTGTGCTTGTGGTGTTATGGTGGTGTTTGCCCCGCATGGAGGACTTGTTTGTGGACCTGTTACCCTTGGCATACCTAGGTTTTAGGTACGGATAACAAGTTTGATGGGGATACCTATAATAAATCCATGGTAAAGTGATCATGGATGTTCCGGGTATCGGGAGAGAGAATGCCATGGAGCAGCTGGGCCCCCGGGGCATGATGAGGAATGATGGGCCTGTACTAAGAAACTTAGCAAAGGACATTAGTGGGCCTATTATCCTTGGCGTACCCTGACTTAGGATACGGATAATAGGATGGAAGGGAACCAACATACTTACTCAGAGGTAATGAGGACATGGCAAGTATGGGGGTTTTGCCGCGGAGTCTTCCTACTCAGCGGTTATGAGGACATGGCAGGAGTGGACTCAACGGAAGATATTTGTGGTCAACAGAGGACATTTTTGGACCTATTATCCTTGGCATACCCTGGTTCGCGATACGGATAATAAGATGAGAGCGAACCAACATACTTACTCAGAGGTAATGAGGATATGGCAAGTATGAGGATTTTATCGTGGAGTCTTCCTACTCAGAGGTAATGAGGACATGGTAGGAATGGACTCAACGGAGGATATTTGTGGACCTATTATCCTTGGCGTACCCTGGGTATTTTTTTTGGTACAGATAATAAGTCGAGGGGGGACCAACATATTTAGTCGGAGGTAATGAGGACATGGCAAATATGAGGGTTTCTTCGATGGAGCCTTCCCACTCAGAGGTAATGAGGACATGGCAGGAGTGGGCTCCATAAAGGGGTACATAGAACGACTAAGAGGTAATGAGGACATAGAAGTTCTATGTAGAGGGGTAATTTGTTTTTGGCGGAAGTGAAACGACTCAGAGGTAATGAGGACATGGTCGTTTTGGAGATTTTGTGGATCCGTTACCCTTTTTGTGCACTGAGAGTGCGGGTAGTGGATCATGAGGGAGGATCTCTTTCAGGAAGAAAGTTCAGAGGTATGGTCATACATGACTTACTATCTGAAAGAGTGACCGAAATATGAGTTCAGAGGCACCTGCAGCTACATAACTCGATAATCTGGGAGATTGTGAGTTCAGTGGTACGGGAGGGTACATGACTCAATAATCTGGAATTTTGTGGATATGAGTTCAGCGGTATCAACGGGTACATGACTCAATAATCTGGAATTTTGGAATATGAGTTCAGCGGTACCAGCGGGTACGTAACTCAGCAATCTGGAATTTGGAATACAAATTCAGCGGTACCGGCGGGTACATAACTCAATAGTCTAGAATTTTGGAATATGAGTTCAGCGGTACCAGCGGGTACATAACTCAATAGTCTGGAATTTTGGAATATGAGTTCAGCGGTACTAGCGGGTACGTGTAAGCCCCTGTTTTTCAAAAATTATTAAATTAGTGTTAATTAATTATTAATGTCATTTTCAGCCTTAAAAATATTTATTATGATTTTTAGAAATTTTCTAGAATTTTTAAATGATTTTTAAATGAGTTTTAAAATACAAAATATTAATTTACAATTTTCTAAAAAGTTTTAATTGACTTTTGCAATTAATTAGATTGTTTTAATATCGTTTTGCAAATTCTAAATTGTTATGTGCAAATTTTATTTGCACATAAGCTGTGCGGGATGGGTTATGCAAATTCCAATTTGCAACTACCCTCTGTTAGGACCTAACTGAATATCCTAATCTACGAGGGACTAAACGCTAAACCTAATCTACCCACTCCCCCGACGACCCGGATGACCGACGACCGCCAGCGCGCCCTTTCCCCGTTATTTTCGGCCAGCCAGACCGCCTTAGCCCCTATAAAAACCCTCACAGACCCCCCGACCCATCCACCACCACCACGACGCACCACCACCGACCACCGCCCTGTTCTTCCCCTTTTTCCCTAAACCCTAACCCTAACTCCGGCAACACCCCACCACCGCCTCACCAACCGCCGTCGTCAGTCGCCACCACCGCCATTCAACTCGCCGCGCTGAGCCACGCCCAGCGCCACCGGAGCGCCGCCGTCCCGACGTCTCCTCCGCCCGCCAGCCCCTTCGAAAACACCCTCAACCGTCGAACACGTGAGTAATGGGACCCGAATCGTGTCGTGCGTGTCTCGTTTTCACATACGAGACTCGCCAGGACATGACGAACTTAGTGCTGTGCTCGGACACACGAGACTGAGCTCGTACGTGTCGTGCATAGCATGGACACGTGGATACCTGTGTCCTTAACTGTCTGGACACAGGACCGATATTTTATTTTTTTATATATAATATAAACCTAAACAGAAATAAAACTAAACTAAACCTAACCCCTAACACAACCCTCGGGCTGACCCCCTGGCCAGCCCGACCTAATCTAAATCCCCCCCCCCCCGCGCGCAGTGGCCCGAGCTCGAGCTGTGCTGCTGCTGTTTATTTTTCTTTTCCTTTTCCTTTTCCTTTTTCTTTTTCTTTTTCTTTTTTGTTTTTTTATATAATTATATATATATGTATACATATATTTGTATATATATATATATATGTATTATTATACATACTATTTTATGTATATATATATATATATGCTGTTTATATATTTTTTTTTTTTTTTTTTTTTTTTTTTTTTTTTTTTTTTATGCTGTTTATATATATATATATATATATATATATATATATATATATATATTATATATATATATATATATATATATATATACTTCATTATATATATATATATATATATATATATATATATATATATATATATATATATAGATATATATATATATATACTTCATTATATATATATATATATATATATATATATATATACTTCATTATATATATATATATATATATACTTCATTATATATATATATATATATACTTCATTATATATATATATATATATATATTATATATATCTATATATATATATATATATATATATATATATATATATATATATAGATATATATATATATATACTTCATTATATATATATATATATATATATATATATATATATATATATATATATATATATATATATATACTTCATTTTAGTACTTTATAAATATATATATGTATGTATGTATGTATATATATGTATTTATGTAAAAAAAAAATATATATATATATATATATATATATATATATATATATATATATATATTATATATATATATATATATATATGTATTTATGTACATAAAAAAATATATATATATTATATATATATATATATATATATATATATATATATATATATATATATATATATATATATATATATATATATATGTATATATGTATATATTTTCTTGTGTGTATACTTTCATGGTTAGTAATATTATATATATATATTTGTATTTATATACATATATGTATATATATTTATTTTCATGTATATATATATATATATATATATATATATATATATATATATATATATATATATATTATTATTATGTATACACTTTATAATTAAATATTTCCTTATATATATATACATATTTGTATAAATATATATATACTTTATAAATTAAATATTTTCCTTATAAATATATATATGTGTACTTTTAAACACATGTATGTATATTTTCACTATGCATAATTTTACCATATTAAAATAATAATATTTATTTTGCACTATTAACCAATTGTATTTTAGTGTATTTAAATTACTGCAACCATTTGGTGTCCAAGCCTAGCATGGGTATTTGGGCCCAAATGTGTTTCACACATTCAAGACCTGTACAAGTCATATTGGACTTGATTCATGGCCTTGGGTCCTGTATTTGAACTTTGGTTCAAATTATATACATGGACAAAATACGCAGATAATTAATTATTTAAATTCAATTGTGTGCAAATGCTGTTTTTGATTTTTCCAAAAATACTTAAAGTACTGTTAAGATTATGTAAAAATAGTATTTAGATACTATGTTAAGTTAGCTAATTTAGAATAATTTTTGTAGTATTTAATTTACTGTTTTGCCACTAGTTTGGCATATGAAACCAAAACTCATTTTCTGTATACTTAGGAAACCTGATTTTTATAAAATATTTGTACTGGTTAATAAATTCCAGAAAAATTATAATAAATTTTGTGATTAACAAGGATCACTTTGATACTTTACTTTAAGTAAAACTAGGCTTTTTGTCTATCTCTAAAATTGTTAGAACACAATGATCATTTAATTTATTTATTGATTAATTACGACTTGTAGCTTTTTGTGTTATTTTGAGTTTCAGCCGTGTTGAACCCCACCCCTCACTAGTGTAAAGACCCTAGAAAGTTAGTTAAAGTAGTGTGTCACCCCACATTGGTCTCCTAAGCTAAAATTATCATTTTGGCTAGGTGCCCAGTCACAAGTCGTGTTTCACCAATTAGTGTCCTAATATTTTGGCTTAGTGTAAAAACTAAGTTATTGTATTTACTTCTACAGTGACGAGTTACCGGACATCCATAACACTGTTATCGCAGCTTGTTTCGTTTTGCTTTGCTAGAGGCAAGTACTTTCTACGAACTTTACATACTGCTATAAACCATAAAACTGTGAATCACCAACCATGTTAAATGCTGATCCTTGGGGTAGCAAGTTAGAACTTTACATGTTGTATTACTTTCAGTCTCTACCATGTTTATACCTTATTTCATATCTCTCACATGTTTAAATAACGGGTTAAGGGAAAACTACTAGTAGTGTACGTGATCATGACCCCCTTCTCCGTATGTATTTACCGAGCACCGTTATATTCTATATATATCTGTGTCGTACGTCTGGTCCAGCATTTGTGTATGGATATACACCGATGCCGTTATGTGTACGTATGTACACATCAAAAAATTGATATGTACCGCTGTACATCCTGATTACCTATTGACTGATCACTCACCTACTACAGTTTTAAACTTTAAAATATATATCTATTGCCATGATAAAATGTACCTAAAACTGAACCAACATGATATGTCATTTCCTTTTCATCACATGATCAGTATTATATGTTTGTTAGATTTAGTACTTGCTCCCGTCCTGACAGGATAACGTTGTAGGTGTCCTTACTGAGGAGGAGTTACTCTGCGACACATACTATGGAGATACTGTCGAGGACCCGGCTTTGCCTTACGAGGATGTTCCTGCGGGAAACCTCGCCTAGTTGTCTTTTGCTTTAGACTTTTGAGAGTAGTCATGTATTAGGCTACATATTTTGTAACTGGACATGTATCCAGTTTTATATTTCAGATCACTTGTACTTTAGACATTTTACTATATACGACGACTTTTGTGTTTGGAGCATTTATGATTCTTCTTCACTTATAGAACTGTTAGCACATTTAGTCTTATCCTGTTGTCTTTAGAACAGCTTACTACGTTTTATCTCAACGTAGGCTGGACATGACTCGGCCTGGCCCAACAATTTGGGTAGCGGATCGTGACATGTTTTTAGTGGTGGCCCATGCAGGTCCTGACTAAACTGTTTGGTTACGTTATTGTACCAAGCATGCCTGCAATTAGGAACTTAAGGTAATTAGACAACATTAGGAAAGACGCTTCGAACACCTAGAGGAATGCTAGGATTGCAACATAGGAAATATAACGCATGTTTGCTATTATAATTAGATTTCCTTGCATGTGATTGCTTACTTTAAAATAAAACCTTATAAGTCCTTTTTACTTTTATTTAGATGGTGCTTACTCGTTCGTCCCAGTATGTTACCCCCGAGAATGGGGCCCTCCTTATCCAGTCAGCTGATCAGTCGACTGATACACCTCCACCTACCACATTCCCTCACTCCACAAATCCATAAACCCAGATACCACAACCACCTTCCACATCACAGGCCCAGCAGGACCCGATACTTCCACCACCCCCTATCACTATACCCACCCAGGCTTCCGTCACACTCGACGGGAACCAGCTGCTCACACTGATTCAGGGGTTCCTAACAACCCATCAAGAGCAGACTACCCTACTCCGCCAGAGCATGGAGCATTCTGAGGGACGTCCCGTGGTCCCACCACATGTAGAGCCACGGCAGAGAGCGGAGACGATCAAGGACTTCATGGGTCTGAATCCCAAGGAGTTCTCAGGGACTGAGGGCATAGTAGTAGCTGATGACTGGCTAGATTCGGTAGAGAGGAAGCTTCTGGGAGTTAGGATGTCGGATGACCTCCAGGTCGAGGCAGCGAGATTTCTGCTGATAGACTTAGCAGGAGTCTGGTTCTGGAATGAGCCGTTGTTTGCGAGAGGGAGAGCCACATGGGATCAGTTCAAGACCCAGTTTAAGAAGAAATTCTTCTCGACCACTGCTAGAGTAGCCATGGGGCTACGATTCCAGAACATCCAGCAGGGGAACCGTTTTGTTGATGACTATGCGGCAGAGTTTAGTCGCCTGAGCCGTTTTGCTCCTAGTCTGATTGCAGATCCAGAGGAGATGACCCGTAGATTTTGCCATGGTCTAGTTCCAGACATTGGCATCCTTATAGTGGCGAACGGTACGACTGACTACTACCAGAGCCTAGAGTTGGCCCGGAGCATCGATGAGCGTCTTCTGTCATGTAAGAGGCCGGCTTCTGTACATCATGAGGGACCGTCCAAGCGTCAGGCTTTCCAGCAAAGAGCACCGACGCCGCCCCAGCAGACTTACCGTCCCCCTACATCACATCACCCGACCCCGCCAGCTAGAGCCTCGGGACCCCGACAGCAGCCGAAGGGAGGTTTTTGTGCATTCTGTAAGAGGGTAGGCCACGACGCTTCCATCTGCAGGAAGAAGTTGGGGCAGTGTTTGGCTTGTGGGTCTGCCACCCATTAGCTTCGAGAGGCCCAGTAGCGAAGACTAGAGGACCACTCCCGACTCAGCAGCAGAGGTTCGGGCAGCATCTGCAGCAGCAGAAGGGACCTCAGGGGAGGGTTTATAGTCTAGCCTTTGTGCCGGAGCCGAAGCAGGTTTCAGAGCCCGATTACTTAGCTGACGTCATCACAGGTCATGTTTATTTGCATACTTTTCTAGCTCTATGCTTGTTTGATTCTGGTGTATCTCATAGCTTCATGTCATTAGAGTTTATGTATGAACATCACTTAGTATCGACACCTACTGCAGAAATTAGTAGAGTAATGACGGGAGGAGGACCAGTGCCTATTAGAGATAGCTATAGATGCTCTATTATAATAGCCGGGAGAGAGTTCGAGGGGCGATTCTTTATGATGCCACTCCCTGGGTATGATATCATATTGGGGATGGACTGGCTTAGCTATGCCCATGCATCTATAGATTGCCATGAGGGTAGTATTTTGTTCAGTCCCCCAGGCACAGCACCATTCAGTGTCAGGAGGACAGGACCGGAGATCAGCCTAGAGCCGAACTGTTGTGCGACAGTCGGGGACGTAGCACCGCCACACCCTATCGTTAGGGAGTTTATGGATGTATTCCCAGAGGATCTTCCAGGACTTCCGCCTGACAGAGATGTGGAGTTTACTATAGATTTAGTGTCGGGTTCATCACCATTATCCCGGGCTTGCTATAGAGTGAATCCCAAGGAGGCTAGAGAGATAAAAGAGCAGATTGATGACCTGTTGAAAAAGGGTTTCATTCGATCCAGTGCTTCTCCATGGGGAGCACCAGTGCTCTTTGTGCCTAAGAAGGATGGTATAGTCCGGTTGTGTATTGACTACCGGGCCTTGAATGCCATCACCATCAAGAACAAATATCCTCTGCCCAGGATAGATGATTTGTTCGACCAGTTGAGTGGGACGAAGGTGTTTTCCAGGATAGACTTGAGATTCGGGTACCACCAGGTGAAGGTTAGGCCAGCAGACATCCAGAAGACGGTGTTCAACACGAAGTACGGGCAGTACGAGTTTCTGGTGATGCCATTTGGTCTCACAAATGCGCCAGCTGTCTTTATGAACTTGATGAATAAGACATTTCACCAGTATCTGGATAAGTTTGTCGTAGTGTTTATCGACGACATCCTGATATACTCGAAGACGCTAGAGGAGCATGCAGAGCACTTGCGAATAGTTTTGGGGATTCTGAGGCAGGAGATATTGTTTGCCAAATTGTCGAAGTGCGAGTTCTTTTTAGACCGAGTGGAGTTTCTCGGCCATGTAGTCACTGGAGATGGAATCTCGGTAGATCCCAAGAAGATTGCTGCAGTTGAGACGTGGAAGGCTCCGACGTCAGTTTCAGAGATCAGGAGCTTTCTGGGTTTATCCGGCTATTATAGAAAGTTCGTCCAGGACTTTGCTAGGATAGCTGAACCCATGACGAAGCTGACGCGGAAGGACGCAGAGTACATTTGGTCAGAGGACTGCCAGGCGGCATTTGAGGAGCTGAAGAGGAGGCTGACGACCGCTCCAGTTCTGACTTTACCTTCAGGTTCTGGAGGTTTCACCATATACAGTGATGCTTCTGGGAAGGGGCTAGGATGTGTCCTACAGCAGCATGGGAAAGTGATTGCTTATGCATCTAGGCAATTGCGGACTCATGAGCGGAATTATCCTACCCATGACCTCGAGTTAGCTGTGGTGATCTTTGCACTCAAGTTATGGAAACATTACTTATACGGAGAGCGTGTGGAGATCTTTATTGACCACAAAAGCTTGAAGTATGTGTTCACACAAAAAGAGCTGAACATGAGGCAAAGACGATGGTTGGAGTTGATGAAGGACTTCGACATCGATTTACAGTATCACCCTGGGAAGGCAAATGTGGTGGCGGATGTGCTGAGTAGGCATCCGATGGCATGGTACCTGATAATTGATCGACATTTGCGGGAGGATCTGGAGAAGCTCGATATCAAGCTAGTTCGGCCAGGATCAGTGATACAGATGATGGCGCTTGACATTCAGTCAGGTTTGATGGACCAGATCCGGGAGGCACAGTCTACAGATGAGAGCCTTCGCAGACTTCGACCCCAGGCGTTAGCTGGATTGCTGGATGACTTCACTATAGCAGAGGATGGATCCTTAAGGCATGGCAGCCGATTGTACGTGCCGAAGGGAGAGCTAGTAGAGTTGCAGGAGGCGCACCGATCATGATATTCTATTCATCCTGGTGCTAACAAGATGTACCGTGACTTGCGGAAACATCTTTGGTGGCACGGGATGAAGAGGGATGTATCACATTTTATCTCGAGATGCCTAGTTTACCAGCAGGTCAAGGCAGAGCGCCAGAGGCCAGCTGGTTTGTTGCAGCCGTTATCCATTCCCGAGTGGAAGTGGGAACATATTACGATGGACTTCATTTCAGGGCTTTCTCGTTCCTAAGGAGGGAAGGATGCCATCTGGGTCATCGTAGACAGGCTGATGAAGTGTGCGCACTTCATACCCTTCAAGGTGGGGCTTTCCATCGAGAAGTTGGCGGAGCTATACATGCAGCAGATAGTTCGCCTACACGGAGTGCCGGTAAGCATCGTGTCAGACAGAGACATCAGATTCACATCCCACTACTGGAGGAGCTTGCAGGAGGAGTTGGACAGTAGGCTCAAGTTCAGTATGGCGTACCACCCACAGACAGATGGGCAGTTCGAGAGGACGATACAGACACTGGAGGATATGCTGAGGACCTGCGTGCTGGACTTCGGAGGATCATGGAAGAGCCATCTGCACTTGGTAGAGTTTTCATACAACAACAGCTACCAGGCCAGTATTAGCATGTCTCCTATCGAGGCGCTATATGGACGATGATGCCGCACACCGCTCTTTTGGGATGATGTCGGAGACAGAGTTATGCTTGGGCCAGAGATGATCACGGATGCAGCAGAGAAAGTCGGGATAATCAGAGACAGGCTCAGAGTAGCTCAGGATAGGCAGAAACACTAGGCTGATGCTAGTCGCAGGCCGATGGAGTTCGTAGACGGTGATATGGTGCTAGTGAAGATATCACCTACTCGAGGGACGATCCGGTTCGGACGAGGAGGGAAGCTGAGCCCCAGATACATCGGACCATTCGAGGTACTTGGCAGGATCGGAGAGGTAGCTTACAGGGTTGCACTTCTACCCAACCTAGCAGGAGTTCACGACGTCTTTCATGTATCTCAGCTGAGGAGATATGTTCCAGACCCAGTCATGTGCTAGATCATTCAGAGTTGGAGGTCGGACCGAGCCTTACAGTTTCTGAGCAGCCAGTGGAGATATTAGACAGGAGAGAGAAGAGGCTGAGGAACAAGGTTATACCCCTAGTACGAGTAGCTTGGAGCCGTCACTCCCCAGGTGAATCTACTTGGGAGAAGGAGTCGGACATGAGGGAGAGATACCCTTACTTGTTCGATCCAACCGCTGCGAGGGAACCACCCGTTCCCGCTTGATACCTTAGAGGTTAGTTTCGATCATAGCCTTAGTCATTTGTTGTATTGCTTGCTATGTTAGAATATTGTAGGGTTTTCAATCCTTGTGAATTTCGAGGACGGAATTTTTCAAGGAGGGAAGACTTGTAAGCCCCTGTTTTTCAAAATTATTAAATTAGTGTTAATTAATTATTAATGTCATTTTTAGCCTTAAAAATATTTATTATGATTTTTAGGAATTTTCTAGAATTTTTAAATAATTTTTAAATGAGTTTTAAAATACAAAATATTAATTTGCAATTTTCTAAAAAGTTTTAATTGACTTTTGAAATTAATTAGATTGTTTTAATATCGTTTTGCAAATTCTAAATTGTTATGTGCAAATTTTATTTGCACATAAGCTGTGCGGGATGGGTTATGCAAATTCCTATTTGCAACTACCCTCTGTTAGGACCTAACTGTAATATCCTAATCTACGAGGGCCTAAACGCTAAACCTAATCTACCCACTCCCCAGACGACCTGGCTGACCGACGACCGCCAGCGCGCCCTGCCCCCGCCATTTTCGGCCAGCCCGACCGCCTTAGCCCCCCTATAAAAACCCCCACAGACCCCCCGACCCATCCACCACCACCACGATGCACCACCACCGACCACCGCCCTGTTCTTCCCCTTTTTCCCCAAACCCTAACCCTAACTCCGGCAACACCCCACCACCGCCTCATTAATCGCCGTCGTCAGTCGCCACCACCGCCATTCGACTCGCAGCGCTGAGCCACGCCCAGCGCCACCGGAGCGCCGCCATCCCGACGTCTCCTCCGCCCGCCAGCCCCTTCGAAAACACCCTCAACCGTCGGACACGTGAGTAACGGGACCCGAATCGTGTCGTGCGTGTCTCATTTTCACACACGAGACTCGCTAGGACACGACGAACTTAGTGCTGTGCTCGGACACACGAGACTGAGCTCGTACGTGTCGTGCATAGCATGGACACGTGGATACCTGTGTCCTTAACTGTCTGGACACAGGACCGATATTTTATTTTTTTATATATAATGTAAACCTAAACAGAAATAAAACTAAACTAAACCTAACCCCTAACACAACCCTCGGGCTGACCCCCTGGCCAGCCCGACCTAATCTAAATCCCCCCTCCCGCGCGCAGTGGCCCGAGCTCGAGCTGTGCTGCTGTTTCTTTTTCTTTTCCTTTTTTTTTTTTTCTTTTTCTTTTTTGTTTTTTATATAATTATATATATATGTGTACATATATATATATATATATATATATATATATATATATATATATATATATATATATATATATATATAAACAGCATATATATACATACATAAAATAGTATGTATAATAATACACACACATATATATATATATATATATATATATATATATATATATATATATATATATATATATATATATATATATATATATATATATATATATATATATATATACATAAAATACTATTTTATGTATATATATATATATATAAATAGTATTTTATGTATATATATATATATATATATATATATATATATATATATATATATATATATATATATATATACAAATATATATATATATATATATATATATACACTTCATTTTAGTACTTTATAAATATATATATGTATGTATGTATATATATGTATTTATGTACATATATGTATATATTTTCTTGTGTGTATATTTTCATGGTTAGTAAATATTATATATATATTTGTATTTATATACATATATGTATATATATATTTTATATATGTATATATATATATATATATATATATATATATATATATATATATATGTGTATATATATATATATTATTATGTATACACTTTATAATTAAATATTTCCTTATATATATATACATATTTGTATAAATATATATATATACTTTATAAATTAAGTATTTTCCTTATAAATATATATATATGTGTACTTTTAAACACATGTATGTATATTTTCACTATGCATAATTTTACTATATTAAAATAATAATATTTATTTTGCACTATTATCCAATTGTATTTTAGTGTATTTAAATTACTGCAATCATTTGGTGTCCAAGCCTAGCATGGGTATTTGGGCCCAAATGTGTTTCACACATTCAAGACCTGTACAAGTCATATTGGACTTGATTCATGGCCTTGGGTCCTGTATTTGAACTTTGGTTCAAATTATATACATGGACAAAATACGCAGATAATTAATTATTTAAATTCAATTGTGTGCAAATGCTGTTTTTGATTTTTCCAAAAATACTTAAAGTACTGTTAAGATTATGGAAAAATAGTATTTAGATACTATGTTAAGTTAGCTAATTTAGTATAATTTTTGTAGTATTTAATTTACTATTTTGCCACTAGTTTGGCATATGAAACCAAAACTCATTTTCTGTATACTTAGGAAACCTGATTTTTATAAAATATTTGTACTGGTTAATAAATTCCAGAAAAATTATAATAAATTTCTATGATTAACAAGGATCACTTTGATACTTTACTTTAAGTAAAACTAGGCTTTTTGTCTATCTCTAAAATTGTTAGAACACAATGATCATTTAATTTATTTATTGATTAATTATGACTTGTAGCTTTTTGTGTTACTTTGAGTTTTAGCCGTGTTGAACCCCACCCCTCACTAGTGTAAAGATCCTAGAAAGTTAGTTAAAGTAGTGTGTCACCCCACATTGGTCTTCTAAGCTAAAATCATCATTTGGCTAGGTGCCGAGTCACAAGTCGTGTTTCACCAATTAGTGTCCTAGTGTTTTGGGTTAGTGTAAAAACTAAGTTATTGTATTTACTTCTACAGTGACGAGTTACCGGACATCCATAGCACTGTTATCGCAGCTTGTTTCATTTTGCTTTGCTAGAGGCAAGTACTTTCTACGAACTTTACATACTGCTATAAACCATAAAACTATGAATCACCAACTATGTTAAATGCTGATCCTTGGGGTAGCAAGTTAGAACTTTACATGTTGTATTACTTTCAGTCTCTACCATGTTTATACCGTATTTTATATCTCTTACATGTTTAAATAACGGGTTAAGGGAAAACTGCTAGTAGTGTACGTGATCATGACCCCCTTCTCCGTATGTATTTATCGAGCACCATTACATTCTATATGTATCTGTGTCGTACGTCTGGTCCCGCGTTTGTGTATGGATATACACCGATGCCGTTATGTGTACGTATGTGCACATCAGAAAATTGATATGTACCGTTGTATATCCTGATTACCTATTGACTGATCACTCACCTACTACAGTTTTAAACTTTAAAATGTATATCTATTGCCATGATAAAATGTACCTAAAACTGAACCAACATGATATGTCATTTCCTTTTCATCACATAATCAGTATTATATGTTTGTTAGATTTAGTACTTGCTCCCGTCCTGACAGGATAACGTTGTAGATGTCCTTACTGGGGAGGAGTTACTCTGCGACACATACTATGGAGATACTGCCGAGGACCCGGCTTTGCCTTACGAGGATGTTCCTGCGGGGAACCTCGCCTAGTTGTCTTTTGCTTTAGACTTTTGAGAGTAGTCATGTATTAGGCTACATATTTTGTAACTGGACATGTATCCAGTTTTACATTTCAGATCACTTGTACTTTGGACATTTTACTGTATACGATGACTTTTGTGTTTGGAGCATTTATGATTCTTCTTCACTTATAGAACTGTTAGCACATTTAGTCTTATCCTGTTGTCTTTAGAACAGCTTACTACGTTTTATCTCAACGTAGGCTGGGCATGACTCGGCCTGGCCCAACAATTTGGGTAGCGGGTCGTGACATGTTTTTAGTGGTGGCCCATGCAGGTCCTGACTAAACTGTTTGGTTACGTTATTGTACCAAGCATGCCTGCAATTAGGAACTTAATATAATTAGACAATATTAGGAAAGACGCTTCGAACACCTAGAGGAATGCTAGGATTGCAACATAGGAAATATAATGCATGTTTGCTATTATAATTAGATTTCCTTGCATGTGATTGCTATTTTAATTAGATTTTCTTGCATGACTCGACGGTTTTGTGAGTCTTGACCATCGGCCTCCGGACTGCCAGAACGAGATCGTCCACTTGGAATGTTCTGATTTTAACCTTCTTGCTGAAGGCTCCAGAAATGCGTGCTTAGTAAAGCTCGATTCGTTGCTGAGCCAAGAGGCGCTTTTCATCTAAGGCCTCCAACACTTGTAGTCGACGACGGTAGTTATCGTCCGTCGTCAATTGATAAGTGAGAGCGACACGGAGCGAGGGTATTTGGGTCGCCAATGGGAGAACTGCCTCACTCCCGTACACCAAGGAGAATGGTATGTTCCCTGTGGCTGTTCGGACTGTAGTACGGTACGCCCATAAGCATTCACCAAGCTTCTCGTTCTAGTCGCGTTTCTTAGACGATACGAACTACTTGAGAAGTTTGATGATTGTTTTGTTGAATGCTTCTGCCAACCCATTCGCTGCCGGATTGTATGGCGTTGAAGCAATATTCTCGATGCGATGCTTGTCATAAAATCGATAGAAGGTGTGGCTTGAAACTGCGAACAATTATCGTGGATGATCCTTCGGGGCAGTCCGAAGCGATAGATGACGTGATGCTTGAGGAAGCTGATCATGTTTGAAGTCTTTACTTCTGTAAGCGGGACAGCTTCCGCTCATTTGGAGAAGTAATCCGTGATTGCGAGTATGAAACGATGTCCTCGGAAAGAAGGTGGAGCGATCGGACCGATGATATCCATTCCCCATGCTTCGAATGGCCAGGACGCCCCTGTCGGATGTTGAAATTCGGATGGTTGGTAGATGAAGTCCGCATGGACTTGGCAAGCTTTGCACTTTCTTGCATAGTCAATTGCATCTGCTACCATCGTGGGCCAGTAGTAGCCCATTCGGCGAAGACGGTCTTGCAATTTAGGGCCAGGCTGATGGGCTCCGCAGACACCGTCATGAGCTTCGCGTACGGCTTCTTTGGCTTCTGCATTTGACAGACACCGAAGCAATAGCCCATCGTAGGATCGCCGATACAGCATTTTCGTCTCTGTATCGTAGAAGAATCTGAGAGAACGCCTTCTGATAGAAGTGGCTTCCTTTGGGTTCTCGGGCAGGATGTCGTAGACTACGAAGTCAATGAATGGTTGTCTCCAGTCCGGGACTTCGTCAACCTTTTGGGCGGAATAACTCACCACGAATTGAACATTATTCTTGGGATAGACCAGTTCATGGCCTATCACATCTACTGATTGGAGAGCATAGTTCGGAACCGCCAGGGAAGCGGCAAGGCCAACTAGGGCATCGGCTTCGATATTTCGGAATCTGGAAACATGTTCGATGAAGAACCCCTCGAACGATGAGATGATGTTGATCGTTATTTGGTGATAGGGGATCAGGTCTTCATGGCGGACTTCGTATGAACCCTGGATCTGATTGACGATTAACTGTAAATCGTCGTATGCTTCAAGATATTCTACCACCAGCTCTCTTGCAAGTTGGAGGCCAATGACCAAGGCATTGTACTCGGCCACATTGTTAGAGCAGGGTTTTGTGAGGGAGTAAGCGCGAATGATCACCAATCCGGAAGGAGAAACCTGCACCACCCCGACTCCGACGACGATGTTGCCCTTAGGTCTGGTCCTTGAGGCGCCGTCGAAGAACATTCGCCATATATCATCGTGAGAGGTTGCATGCGAGTCGGCTACCTCATCTGGGACTTCTTCATATATTCTGGACGACTCCGAGCCTGGGTGGGCTACTAAAAAGTCTGCCAGAGCTTGACCTTTAACAGCCTTTTGCGGGACAACGATCATATGATAGGGGGACAGCAAAATTGCCTATGTAGCGAGACGAGAGCTGAGTGCCCCTGGTTTAGTCATGAGGACCCTGAGAGGGTTGCCTCGTGAGATCGCATGTATGGTTTATCCTGTGACGTAGTGTCGCATCTTCTGAATGGCGAACACCAGGGCGAGGCATTCCTTCTCCACGGTGGTGTATCGGTGCTCTAGCCCAATCATCATTCGACTGAGGTAACATATAGCTTGTTCATGGCCTGCATCAATATTTTGTGCTAGCAGAGCGCCGAGGAAATGCTCCATTGTGCGTACATAGAGCAGGAATGGTTTTTCAGCAACCGGGGCCACCAGGACTGGAGGGTTCGATAAATATTCTTTGATGTTGTCGAAGGCACGCTGACATTATTCGTCCCATATGAATGATACGCCCTTCTTCATGAGATGGGTGAATGGCTGACAACGCCCAAAGAGGTTGGAAATGAACCTCCTAATGTAAGCTAGCCTCCCTTGGAGGCCTCGAAGTTCTCGAAGATTTTTCGGGGGACCCATCTCCATGATTGCCTTTGTCTTCTCAGGGTCTTCGTGGATACCCTGGGCGGTGATGATGAAATCCAAGAACTTTTCGCTGGACACGCCCAAGAAGGATTTTGTGGGATTCATCTTCAGGTTGTGTGCTCGCATCAGGTCGAATACCGTCCTCAGATCTTGGAGGTGGTCACCCTTGCAACGACTCTTGACGGCGATGTCATCAACATAGCACTCCACAGTCTTGCGCAAGTGGTCTCTGAAGATGATACTCATGGCTCTTTGATATGTGGTGCCAACATTCTTTAAACCGAAAGGCATGACTGTGTAGCAGTATGTGCCAATCGGTGTTCGGAATGATGTATACTTTTCGTCGTCAGGAGACATCTTGATTTGGTTGTACCCCGAGAAGCCATCCATGAATGACATGCGTTCGAAGCCGCATGTGTTGTCGATCATGATGTCTGTGATAGGGAGGGGGAACTCATCTTTGGGGCACGCCTCATTCAGATTGCGGAAGTCGATGCAGATCCGAATCTTTCTGTTCTTCTTGAGGACTGGTACTATGTTGGCGACCCAGTCTGGATGTTGCTCCTCGCGTATGAAGCCGCTGGCTATGAGTTTTTTGACTTCGGCTTCGATCGCATCCATGATGCCCGGGCGGAAGCGTCGCTGTTATTGTTTGACCGGCTTTGCATCTGGCCGAATGTTGAGCTTGTGAAGGGCAACCTCGGGGTTTAGTCCTGGCATGTCTTCATAGCTCCAGGCGAACACATCAATATATTCTTTGACAATTTCTAATAGCGATTCTGGCTCTTCGTCTGTCATGCCTTTACTAACGAAGATTGGTTTTGGAGAAGATTCGCTGCCGAGGTCGACCTGTATAACCTCATCTTCAGTAGGAGGTTCTCTTTGCTCGAACCGCTTTTTCCATTGTGCATCTAGCTGTTGGGCCCACGGCTCTAACTCGAAGATTTCAGGAATGTCTTCATCTTCTTCGTAAGCGTCGGCAAATGCCATATTGACTGACAGGACTTATCTGAATACGTCTCCAATCCTGGCATCTGAATCAGAAGTTGGTGACCCGGTTGAATGTGAATGCCAGTCGCATTCCTCATCTGAACTTTTAGGGGTCGTTACGGGCGTAACATATCCCAGTCCGCATCGGGTCTTGCTATAGTAGTCCCGTGGTTTGCCAGCCGGGACTGGTAGCTTTAAAGGTAATCGTCGACCAGTGCTGTAGCTCAAGCCTGGCGTAGTCTCCTGATCATACCCCTGTTTTTGCATGAGGTACTTGGATTGGAGGCTATAAAGATACAGAGGCAGTCTACCGGCATCTGATTCAAGCTCGACCTTCTCTACGGTGAAGGGCTGTGGATCATCCTTTCGGCCGAAGATGATTGGATGGTCCTCTCCCTCGATTATGCGGTAAGCGTCTTCCACTGGAGTAAGCTGGTTTGCGGTGTACACATTTGTCACCTGTGTGTGTAGGTGAGTGCCTATACCGTGTTCCATAGCATACATTGTACAAAGCTTATCAAGCTCGAGGTAGTTCAAAGATAGCCCTTTATTGATGAAGTAAGGTAACTTTTCTAGCAGGATTACATCATCTGCGGAGGGAACATCAGTATGGGCAGTCACATACTTGGCTAGCTCCGGTTCTTCTTCGGCCACCCCCTGTATAAATGAAGACTGAGAGGATGACCTGGGCAGCTTGATCGTCAGGGGTTCTGCCGGTAGAGCAGAACGTGGAGTCGTTGGCAAACTAGCGACCCCCAATTTGGTACTCGATGCTGGGCGGGGAGTTGTTGGCTCGCTAGAAGCCCCAGACCTTGCCTCGGGGTGATGATTCTTCTTGGGAAGGCGTATCGTCATTGGCTTGTCGGAGGGGTTGAGCTTCTCCATTTGTGGTTGGCCGACTCTAGGCAGCCTGATGGTCAGTGGCTCCGTTGTGGGTCTTGGCACTTGGCCGGACCTTGGCAGCCGGATTATCATTTGTTCTTCTTGTGCTGAGAGGCTGATTGCGTCCTTACGTAGAGTGGCTGTAAGGGGTGCGGACTTGCCAGGTTTGCGAGCTTGGACGTGGATCGTTAGGGGTTCTTCTGATCCTGTGGCTGTCTCGGTACGAGCTTGCACATCTTCTTCACCAAGGTGCCTCTTCAACTTTTCGTATAAGCAGGAGTCTGAGTAGTAGGATTCGACCCCTTTGAAGGGATCGATGTCGGCAAATTCTGTCCTCACGAGGCCACATTTGTCGGCATACTTGAAGCATTGGTGCAGAGTGGAAGGCACGATCATATAATCGTGTATCCAAGGGCGCCCCAAGAGGATATTGTAGGAAGTGTCCGCGTCTATGACGTAACAAGTTACTTCTGACTGGAGATCGCCAATTTGGCACTTCAAGCGAATCTTCCCAATCGGGTAGTGTAAGCCCCATGAATTTTAGGGTTTATTTTTATTTTTCTTAATGAATTATTTTCGATAAATATATTATTATTTAATTTTTTTGATCATTAATGTACCTTTCCATGACTTTGACTTCTGGAGCATCAGGGATGCCAATCTCTATAAACTCTCTTCACGAGTTTTGAAGTAGACAAGATTATCTTCGTTTTGATATATCATGTCTCACTTGAATTCGTTCCCTTGTGCTCTTTTTGTATCGTACAACTTTGGGTCAACTTAGACCAATTAATTATTGAATAATTATTTCCACTTTTATCTTTGATCATCGTTTGCACGTTACCGTGACTTCTAATTTAGGAGCACCAGACCAGTCGTTTTCTCAGAACCAACTTCTCATGAATGATCTACTCGAGACGCTCTTCACCCATGACCTTCGTGTCCCACTCAGACACTCCATTTTGTGCTTCATTTTCTTCGCACAATTTTCGGGTCAATTTAGGCCAATTTATTTTCTACCGTGAAACCTGATTTATTTTTCAATTTAATTTTGGGACCCGACATCGATCCAACCTAGTCGACCCGAAGTATTGACGTGGCCCACATGAAGTCTACTACCCACATGAAACCTGTGTCCTATTTATTGGAGTTCCCGCATATTATTTATTTACCCGTGATTATAAATCCCTATTTTTAATTCAATTATTGCACCCGGTTCGATTTTGACCTGACCTGGCTCGACCGAACCCGAACCCAAGCTCCATGTTGCCCTCTCATGACTGCTCAAATACCCTGCTTAATTTTACTATTTTTCCTATTTTGAAAATATCTCTTTCTCTCTACTTATTAAATATCTTACATATCTCATGTGTATATATATACATATATATATATATATATATATATTTTATATATATATATATATATATATATATATATATATATATATATATATATATATATATATATATATATATACACTCTCTCTCTCTCCTATTATTTACACTCCTCCATCACCATCTCCAGCTCACAGCACTCGTCCCCCCCTTTTGGACCGACATCTCTCTTTTTTTTTCAAATATCTATTCTCACACTCTCTCTTTCTATATTACACACACACACATACAAAACATACAACTCTCTCTCTCCTATAAACCACACACACACACAACACCACCACCACAGCCAACAGTCGACCCCCTCTTCATCCCCTGGCCGAACACCACCTCTACCCTCTCCTCCCTCTCCTCCTCCTACACCACCATCATCATCATCAAGTTCGCCACCATCATCAACTCCATACACCACCACCTTCACCATCATCTACATCCCTACCAGTTCAACTACACCACCCTCGTCCGCTGCCTGGCCCTGCTCTGGCAACCGCCTTTACGCCCCCGCCGTCGCCGGGCTAGGTCAGGCCGCGCAGCCCCCCACGCGCAGCGGCATGCAGCAGCAGCAGCGGCGCGTACGTGCGCGCGCGCGGGCCGCCGTCTACGCCGCCGCGCCGCCGCACGACCGCCGTAACCGGTCCCCCTAGGTGCGCACGCCTCCGACGAACACCCCCTGGCCACCGCCATCCTCCCCGGCGCGACGTATAGCCTATTCGTGCGTTTTGAACGAAATCCCGTCGGCGCACGCGAGTTTTGAACTCGAAAATAGCGCTCGGTCGTTGCAACTTTGCACGTATTTTTTGGGAGATCCGACCGTTGGATCGGTAATTTCTTTTCTCCGTCTCAATCTCGGTATATCCATCTTCACTTCTGTCAATTTTCGTCCGTTAATTATGTCGTTTGATACCTCAAAACTGGCCACCAAGTTGACGTTTTAAATTGAACTGTTTTTGGACAGTTTCGTGGAGCCGAATTCGTCAGCTCGTAACTCCGCCTTTGTAGCTCCGTTTTACGTGCTACCAGCTCCTGTGCGCAGCTGGTATAACCCTCTTCCTACCTCCTTTAGGTTTCGTTTCATTATATGCACGTTAGTTTAGTCGAATTCGACGCCAAAGTTGGTCGTCCGAATTCTTTAATTTGCACTTATTAAATTCCATTTTTGAACCCGGGACTCCGGATTAAATTTCTGACACCACCAGTAGACTCGTGGCGTCGTTCTGGCATGTTTTCATATAAAGTTTGCTTGATTTGGAGAACGTGGGCCCTGGCACGCATTTCGGTGCAAAGTGGGTCCCACTTTGCGAGTCAACGGGTCACTTTGAGATCGGCTCATCGGAATCCAATTCCGGATATACCGTTGAGTTCGTATCGTCATTCTGGACTCGTTGACATATAATTTGCTGAGTTTTGAAGACATTTGCTCCGACACGCATTTTGGTGCAAACTGGATTCCAAGTGTCCGCGTCAACGTGTCATTTTGAGATCGGCACATCGGAATCCTATTTCGGACATACCGTTGGGTTCGTATCATCATTCTGGATTTGTGGACATATAATTTGCTAGGTTTTGTAGACTTCTATTTTGACATGTTTTTCGGTGCAAAGTGTGTCTAACGGCGGACATCATTTTGACCAGAAATTACCATTTTTCCCCTGTATCGAAATTGGACTTATGGGTAGGCTATCCTAGCTAATTTGACCATTCTGGACACGTTGGTGATATTTATTTTATCATCCGACAACATCTGTAGATTTGTTTATGTATTATCCTTAATTTGTAATTAATTAATTTTCCAAAAATTGTTACTTTCTATTTTTGAATTTTTATATATATTTTAATTTCTTTAAAAATCTGGGAAAAATTATATTTAAATATTATGTTAATTTGGCTAATTTATTATAATTTTCCAAGCATTTATTAAATGCTTTTGGTATTTTATAAAAATAGGGAAACAGAACCCATTTTTAGTATATTTATGTTTACTGATTTTTAATAAATATCTATGAAGGTTTATAAATCCCAAAAAAATTAGTATAAATTTCTATAATTAACAAGGATCATTTTGGTATTTTATTTTATGTATATTTAAGCATTTTGTCTATCTCTAAAATTGTTGGAACTTAGTGTACAGTTTGATTTATTTATTGAGTAGTTACGACTTTCAAGTTTTGTGTTGTTTTGAGTTATTATAGTATTGGACCTCACCCCGCACTAGTGTAAAGACCCTAGGAAGTTAGTTTGGATATAGTGGCACTCCACATTAGACTTTTATGCTAGGTCCCCCTAGCTAGTATCTAGTTAGGAGTCGTGTCACACCACTAGTGTATTATTGAACATAGCTTAGAACTGAGTTTGTATATCATTATTGACAGGACACCAGACATCTATATCTTCGTACTAGTATTCTTGCTTTGCTCGAGGCCAGTACATCTACAAACTCATTTACTATCTTTCAATGCTAGAACATGTATTAACCCTGTTAAAATACTGATCCTTGAGGTAGCAAGTTAAATCTTCACAAGTTGTATTACTTTCAGTACCTGCCATGCTTAGGACAGTTCTTATATCTTCACATGCTTCTTACTGGTTCTCAGTACATGTTTCACTATACTATATACTTCTCTGAGTATTCACATGTTTTATACTGCTCCCAATATCTGTCACATGCTTTATATCGTTCTCGTATCTCCCATATGTTTTTACTGTTCTCGTATCTCTCACATATTTAAATAATGGGTTAAGGAAAAACTGTTAGTAGTGTACGTGAACATGACCCCCTTCTCCATATGTACTTATCGTGCTCGGTGCCATTCTATATGTGACCTTGCCGTATGTTCTGGTCCAGCATTTGTGTATGGATATATACCGATGCCGTTAAGTGTACGTATGTACACTTTAGAAAATTGATATGTACCGCTGTACATCCTATTCACCTATTGACCGATTCACGTACATACTACAGTTTTAAACTTTTAAACTATACGTTGTTATTTCTAAAAAGAACCAATTAAACCATGATATGCCATGTTCCCTATGTTACCATGATACTGTGATCCCAGTTGTACCATGAGGCCATGTTTCCAGTATTTTCTGTTTTATAGAATTATCACACCATGTTTCTTATTGTACATCTCTTTCATTATATATTCAGTACTTTAGTTATAGAGGTTGTACTTGCTCCCGTCCTGACAGGATAACGTTGTAGGTATACTTTTCGAGAAGGAAATGCTATGTGTTACATATTATGGCACTGATTTTGAGGACCTGGCCTTAGCTCCAGAAGAGGCCCCAGCGGGGAACCTTGCTTAGATATTTTCATGTGTTTTGTGACTTAGATTTTGGTCTGTACTTTTATTTGGATACTGGACTTTGTCTCCAGTTAGATACTTGGAAGTGTATTATTAAGTCTGTGCTTATGTTACCTTCGCTTATAGATGCTGTGTTGTGATGAACCTTTAAATATGATTTTAGAACTGTTAGCTACTTAGATCCTTTATTGTCTATTCTTAGAACAACTTACTACGCTTTAACCAAGCGTAGGCTGGAAATGGCTCGGCCCGGCCCAACAATTTGGGTAACGGGTCGTGACAGGTAGCTCCTGCCCGAATTGAAACCGCTGATGGCGGTGCTTGTTGGTGTCAGGCGATGCATAGGAATGCGGAGATGATGTAACAGACCCTTCGGGATGATGCTTATGGAAGAACCAGGATCAATGTGCATCCGATCCACCTTTACGTCGCCGATGTTGTCACGACCCGCACCCACCGTGAGGGTACGAGAACGTAACAACGCCCAGCCTATGCCGCAGTGTCGGCAGTAGAACGCTGTTCTAGGTCATGAACTATAACTACATAACATGAAATATACTCTCTAGAAGGAGGCCAATACCGAGGTACAACTCAATCACAATCTAAGGTAGAATGTAGCACGATGGAAATAGATAAGAAATCCTCGACTGAGGTACAACAAAAATAGAATACAAGTCTCATCATCTCTAAAATATACAACTCTAAAAATAAAGACAACAACTAAGCATGAAAAGAAGGGACAGTCTAAGCTATCTACACTATACAAGGTATCATCCTGAGCAGCTGCCTGAACCTCCCCAGGGGTCCAGGTCGCGAGTGTCACCTAGGTAAGCTCTAAAGTAAGGGGTGCAGGGTTCCTCATCATCCTCTGTAAAATTTTCAACAGGTCCAGTCAGGGCGGGAGTGAGCACAAAACATCTCACGCAGTTCATATCATGTTAGAAAATATAAAGCATGCAATAGAGTAAGGTACATAAAACGCTGAAAGAAGAATGTATATGAAAACAGTAGAGATTTGATAACAGAAAATATCTAAATATGATAAGTAAGAACTGTAAGCCTACTGTGATTTAGAGTACAATATGGTTATGTAAACGGTCTAGAAAAATGCAATGGTAACTCCATTGTACGTGGGTGTACAATAGACATATACAATAGTTAAACAATCTTGTACAATAGGATTTGATTACATAACCAATTCTACTCCCCCTCCCCAATCAATACACAAGGATCCACTCTAGTTACGTTATCTTGCACAATAGTGTACAATGTTATACAATAGATGTACAATATTATACATTAGATGTACAATGTTATACAATAGTTGTACAATGTTATACAATAGTGTACAATGGTCTATCCCTGAGACTCATATGATACTGAAAGTACAATATGCACAAGGAGTATACAAGGATATAGGTATTCAATAAATACAATATGGAAGTGAAACGCACATCACAATATGTATCTAGTGAATACAAGGGGATAACATCCCAAAAAGAAGATCCGTATAGTACCAATCCGTGATAACAACGTGTCAGCATCAAGTACAGTAATCTAGAGCAAGAATGTATATCCAGACAAGTATAAAACGGTCAGAGAATGTACTCGCCTGGTATCTGAATGTCTGAAGTAAATGTACTATTCGAGATGAGGTACCTGACTCCTAGTTAGAGCAACACAAGTCAAGATGTATACATGGGATGATAAATATAATCTACGATGCGTCTGTATGCTGTCTAGGTCAAAATAGACTAAAGTCAACACTTGGTCAACTCCAGTCAACTATACCAGTCAATTAGGTCAACTAGGCCACTCCTAACCTCAGCAAGTCTAATAAGTCTCACTAGGCCTAACCAAGCCTAGTCTAGCAATCACACACCAATCACAAGGCTATACAAGCCAACACAAGTCACACATCAAGATACATCACTATCATGCATATTCGATATTATATATATATATATATATATATATATATATATATATATATATATATATATATATATATATATAAGAGAAAGGAACTAACATGTAAAGCTATGTGTGTGTGTGAACATGGAGGTGTACATGAAAAGAGAAATCAACACTAGTTATTAGTTTACACTACACATGGCACAAAGCTAACCCATCTACATTACACCTGTATTATACTTAACATGCATGGCTACAAGTATACATCTATATACATTAGAGTAGATACTATTTAAGTTATAACTAACATGCATCTATACTTTACATAAATCTATATATATTATAGCAATCATTTAGAGAAGGGTTACATGGCATGGTGGTTGATATAGAGTGGGGTGTCCTTGTGCAGAGGGTGAAGTTCATTCTCAGTTTAGTTCTACATTTACATATAAACTAAAGTGAACTATCCCATAAACTGGTGTAACTAACCACATAAAATGAACCATGTTATCTGAAATCTGCCATTAAGCCAACATCCCATATGCATACAGCTCATGCATTGTCTAATACTGAAATTAACTAACATTTCGAATTAAGGGGTTGAAGGTTAACATTACATTCATAGACATTCCACTATATTGAAAACTAAAATTGGCTTGGCAATAGGAAAATGAAGGTATATATGCTTACATGGACAGTTCAGTGTTCGAACAACCTAAAATGAACTAACATTCAATCTAAATATCAGTTATGCATTGGTTCTATGTCTACATATGAAATCTGATATTGCATTTACAATATTTATACATTATGCATTCATATCTATCATTACATATATACCTTGTATTTATATCTAGCATTCATTATATACTTTCATGCATGCATTGTATATCATTCTTTCATTCATGCATTTATGCATTGCTTACATATATTACATTAATTGCATTCCTACATGCTTGCATTCAACCATATATATACATTAATGTAAATAGGATATATATCATATATATCATTTCATTCATCTAACATATCATGCATTACATACTCTATATTCATTTAATATCCATACTACATAGGCTCATAGGTTACACAAAATGCATATATCGTATAGTAACTCTTTTACTTAAAACCAATACTGTACCAATTGGGCATTTACTAAATTCTAGGACTAAGGTATGTTGTAGTACTTCATGTTAGCTTTTCAAAACTTCAAACGGATCGCATTTTCGTGTCCGGAAGCTCCCGGAATCGCAAAAATACCGAAACGCGCTCGTCTTTCATACAACTGACACTCAAATAATTCTACAGAAAGTTACAGAAAGAATTTGGCTTATTAAAATATATATTTGGAAAGATAACTTCGATACGGTTCTTTTAAAAAAAACAGGAGATAAATCGAAGTTTTAAGCTAAAAGTTATGACATTTCTAAGTTGCTATTGCTACTAAAAACGTGGATAAAAATTATGACGAATTTGGGTAGTTTGAGACAAAAGAACACAAGTATATAACATAATATATCAAGAACTCACTCTCTACACATATATATATATATATATGAGACACTATAGAACACATCTCCAATACAAAAATATGAGATTAAACATGTAATAATTCATTCATACATAACAACAACACATAGTGTGTCCAAATTTGGGGTTTTCCCACATGGACACAACCACAACACAAAGGACACTCCTATGACCTCCAAATGGACACAAAATGGACACAAATGGAGATACAACCATGGGGGTCATTCCTATGGGTTCAAAATAGACCTATATGCATGAAGAAATGAAAATGAGAAGGGATTTATACCTTCCGGTAGATCGAATCGAAGAAAAGACTTCCCGGAGCGACACCGACACGTAGAGATTCCAAAAGGACACAAACGAGCTCCGAATCCTCCCAAACTTGGGTAACTTCCTCCTTGACTAGAATGGAGAAGGAAAGAAAAAAATTTGGTAGCGAAATGGAAGGATTTGGTGGAGAAATTGCTAGGGATTGCTCTCTAGGAATTTGGGGAAGAACAAGAGAGAGAGTGTGGATGAGAATAATGAAATGAACTTGAGCCTATCCTCTCCCAAAGTGGCTGGCCATATGGGGCTATTTGTCCTATTATGGTAAGGTCCAAAATGCCCCCACTAACCTATTCTATTTGTATTAGGAAAGGGCTAATTGGTTGGGGCTAAATTAGTCATTCTAAAGTCTCTAATCACACTAACCTTATCCATAATAATTAGTCTAACCTCTAACTAAAATATTTCTATCATGTAGGCCATGGCTAACTAATGTGTGGGTCCACTAAAGTCAACACTACCCCCGGGTCCCCGTTTCAAGTCGGATTGTGCTGAAATTCGAACCCGACTCAAATAACCCCAAAGCAATATCATAAATAATAAAATAAATTTCAAAAATATTTCAAAAATACAAAATGACAAAAATACTTCTGTTCCTGAAAACTGGGGGTGACAAATTCCTCGAAATTAAAACCAAACAATAGTAAAATGTCAAAATCACAAGTCATAATTTTAAATAGTTTAAAAATAATTAAAAATCACCAAAAATCATAATATAAAATAATTATCAATAAATAATAATTATAATTACAAAATTTTAAAATTACCCTCATCTGGAAAACTAGGTGTTACAGATGTATCCAGTGTAATATAACGGTCTATCGTGCAAGTCGGTTTTGATGAGCATATCCTGTGGAGTGAATACAATGTTGGGCATCGCTCTCGTGCAAGCGCTGTCTTGGAGATCTGCAGGCGGGCTCTCTCTCGTGAGGTTGACCTGAGCCAGATAGGCGTCGACATTCTGGAGTGCATCGCTCAAAGCCGCGCGAACATCCTTTGAGAGTCTCAGGAGCTCGTATGATGACAATTTGGCCGGTGTATTGGCCAATTGTGCCAAGATGTCGAAGTTGTAGGGCCTCTCCAGCCCCTACGGTGCCTCTTTTCAGAGGGATTTGTCAAAGCGAGTCTCCTTCGGCCTAGGCTTGTCGGTCGTCGGAGGCTGAGAAGGTCCCGGAGCGTCAGTTGTAGTGGGCTGATGATCTTCAGCCGAGTTATCAGCCACAGGTTAGGATTGTGCCTCAGACCGAGTGACGACAGCTGTGGCCTCTTCGATATCTACCGAGATTGTGCGACAGGATCTGACTTTTCCACTCTTCTTCTTGCGAATGGAAGATGGTGTGGACTGAGTCACTTCAGATACCAAGTCTGGATGGACCCACATGACCTCCCCTCGTGATGTGGTGAGGGGTACTAGACCAGTAGCCTGATCTCGGGGAGGTGGAAGATTAGCAATCTCCATTATCGCCAGAGGGATGGGGACCACACCGTCTTGAGTTTCTGTTGGAGGGAAGCTGCCAAATTATACTGACACCATATTGGCTGCCACGGTTACCTCTTCGAAATCGATGGCCAGAGCGTTCGAATCGATGAGATGTTGGATGTACCGTTTCAGTTGGTAGCAGTCGTGTGTAGCATGGTGGACGTAGCGGTGGTAATGGCGGTACTTTGGGTTCTCCATTTTTGTCGGCCGGGGTTCCCGTCTTGGTGGAGGAAGCTGAATTCTGTCTCCTTGTATGAGCATGTCCATAATGGGCTTGACGTGGCCGTTTTCGAAGGAGTAGGTCATTTGTGGCCATTGCTTGTCTGTCGGTTTTGGCTCAGGTTTCTGTGCTGTGTCGGCCACCATAGCCTGCTTGCCCTTGTTGTCCCGATTGTTGGTAGAGCTATCCCTATTGTTGGTGCTGGCGTTGGGACGCCTGCCCTTGTCTTTTTCCTCTAAGATGTGCAATCCTAGTTGGCGAGCCTTCTTCAATCGTTCTTCGACGCTTGTGGCACTGATGATAAACGTCTTCCAGTCCTTGAATTGACTTTCGCCCATCCAGAGGCTGATTGTTGGAAGCAGTCTCTTTTAGCAAATTTCAATTAAGGAGGAATCCGGGTTACCAGACGGCAGCTTCATTACGGTTTGGCGAAACCGCTCAATATAGTTCCTTGTCAGCTCTTTCTCCCCTTGGACGACGTCCATGAGGGTGGACATCGTGATGTCCTGTCCTACTTCATAAAATCTCTCCAAGAACATGCACTTGAAGCTGGGAAGGAGTGGATGCAGTTGTCTGGCAGGTTGTGATACCCGTCGAAGGCGACTCCTTCCAATACCCCGATGAATAATCGTGTAAGGATGGCATCGTCATGGGACAGATGGTCGGTGGTGACCTCGAAGTAAGTGATGTATCGACTTGCGAAGGTCTTGCCATCATAAGGATTGATATTGAACGGCTTATATCTTGGTGGGAAGGGGATATCCCTCCATACAGCAGGGTATGGTTGCCGTATTCTGGGGTCTTGAGAGGTTTCTCGAGCGTGAAACATGGCTCGGAGCTCCTGGACCAATCTTCTTGCTTTCCTGGCCTCATCAACAGCGGTGGGGGCCATCATTTCAGGAGGATTATTGTCCGGGTTTGGTGCCGCTGAGTTCGAGTCTGCATTGACCGTGGGACCCATGCTTGTTTGGCCAGGCGTCCCTCCTTGGAGAGTTGGAAGGGCCGCTTTGATCTCGTCTACAGACTTGACCAATGCATGCAGTATGGCCTCCAGAGTGTCGATGCGTTGGCGATCACTGGAACCACCTTGGTTGCTGTCCGTCATGAACACCGTCTTTATATGAGGAGAGATGGAAGAAACGGTGGAGGACGTGCCCTCCGAATCATGCCCCTGTAGCGAGAAGTCATCGGGGTATGTGGGAATATTCTTCTCTGGTTCAGACTCAGAAGGGATAGTACCCCCAGCTTCAGAGTTTGTTTCATCTTGGGAGTCGTGGACGTCCTCGGGGACATCGGCCCTTGCTGTATCTGATGGGAGAATTGTTTCCTCGGGCTCAACTCCTTAGAACATCGAATTATCATGGATGTTCTGAGGAGTTCTACCCCCAGTCCCAGCAACCCCCAGTGGTGTGGACGATGAATCTCCCACTGTAGCAGATTTCGTCTTTGAACGGGTACCTTAGAAAACTTCGGTGGTGGGCACCCGTTTAGACGATAGTCTCTTAGTCATAGTGGTTGAAATCTTCAGGCTGGGAACATTGGTCTTCTTCCCTCTCCCATCGGCAGGGATTTTTTGAGTAGAGTTGCAGGAGACGACGGGAGGTGCCTCATCCTCTGAATATGGTTGTTGCAGTCTTTGAAAGACAGACTGCCGGTCTTCTCGTACCGTCACGTTATTGCAACAGCAGTTGACGATGACTTGGGTGCAGTAACGTCCGTGGGAGGACTCTTTGCGTCCCGAGGCACCTTCTTTTTCCTTGTGTTTGTGGAGGATGGCCTCACGCAAGTCAGATGGGTCCGAATCGACCATGTTTGCTTCCTGGATTTTGGAAGACTTTTGGGAACCTCTCTGTTCGTTTGCCGTCGGGGGCTGGACTCGAGTGGTTCTGTACAACTTCCCATCAGAGGCCCTCATAACAGTATGTGGGACGCTCGGATGGTCAGAGGTCGGATCAGCGGATCGAGCTTGCCAAGCTCGTGCTGCCCTAGACTTTTTCACTCTAGTGCGTAAGGGCACATAGTAGGAAGAGTCTAAGTGGTGCTGGAGAGAGTCAGACATGTCTTCTTGGGAGCATAAGAGATCCGTACCATAGGAGAGGCGGTCGAAGACAGAGCCGCGTGGAGTAGGCGTTATGCGGCTGGAATCAATAATCTTCATGCGGCTGGCAGTCGTAGCCGCATAGGTCTTCTCCATGCGGCTGAAAATCCTGGCCGCATGAGTATTATGCATTTAGCTAGCAGTCTCAGCCGCATGGTCATCATTCATGCGGCTGGCAATCTTGGCCGCATTAGTCTTCGTTTTGCGGCTAGTGCCCTTGTTCGGTTTCTTCCTGGAGCACAGAGAATCGCTCTTTGCCCCTGCAAGTCCAGCATCGTAGTGCTTTCCTCTGTCGGACTTGGGGACAGCAGAGTCCTCTATGGCTTGAAGTGGGGCCACACGAGAGTCGCCTTCGTCGTCTTGGGCAGCAGAAAGTACTCCATCCAGAGCTTGGGGAGGAGCAAATGACTTTGGCCTCCACTCGCTGCGAGCTTTCTTTATACGGGTTCGCTTCTGGACCGGGCCAGCGCTTTACTCAGAGAGCATTTCTTCAAACGCCTGTTAGTCGAAGCGGACGACCATCTTCTGTTGCGTGGAGCCAAGTTTGGCTGCATTCGATTGCGTCACCAACTCCTCAGCCGTGAAGAAGTTTGTCTCCAGCAGAGTCGCCATCGTATTTGCCATTGATTATAAAAGTACAGAACAATTATCGGAGGACTGAACTTTAGACTCACAATACAAACTCACTTGTACAAAGAAAGCCTAGGGACAAAAATCTAGGTACAACAATCTAAGTACAATTGTTTATTTTAGATTCTAGGGGGTGACGATAGAGGCTCGGAAAAGCGACGGCAGCTCTACCTTACTCCTTGGACGATCGGGTGCAGCCTTGGCTCTGTAGAAGAACTGCTTGGCGTTGATGAAGAAATGCTCTCCTTTCAATTTCTCTCTGACTCTCTGGATCCGAGGGGGGTTGTGATCTCTCTCTCTGCTCTCTGCTTTCTGCTCTCTGCTCTCTATGTCTCCCTCCGTGTGTTGAAGGGAATGGCATCTTGCTATTTATAAGAGTGGAGGGCATCATTAGGGTTTACAATGATTGCCCATTCTCAAAAATCGGCGGTTAAGGATCAATGAATCTGGGCCGTTCATAATAGATTTGAGCAATTAATGTGATTGCATCAAACCTCTGTGGGCAATTAATGATGATTGCCATAAATCCTCACGATTTATTATGCCAAGCTCGGATCTTCTGCCACGTGTTCAATTTCATTGATTACAAATGATCTGATTTGATCCCAATAATTATGAGGATGGCACTAAACCTGATTGTTAGGATTTGTTAATGAATCTTGCCACGTGTCCTACTATTATTAGGCTGATAGCTGTAGGGACGCTGGCAGAACCACGAGCCACTTAAGAAATCTGAGCCGCCTGAGGATTTTCCTCCCCACTGAGCCGCATAAGGCTGGCCACGTATCAAGGCTGCTTGGGAGTAGCCTTTGAACATTTGAACCGCATGGAGATGATCTGAGCCGCATGAGCGTAGGCGACCGCATGATGGATGGCTTCTCAGTGAGCCGCATAAAGATAGTCCTTGTGAGCCGCATGGGTAGCCTCTGCCTGAGCCGCATGGGTGGCCTCTGTTTGAGCCACATGCGACTGTCCACGTGTCAAGGCCACATAAAGGACGGATTGTGTCAGAGATATCCTTCGTTTCCCTAGGAGTCTGCCATTATGACGGAGTTATTATTGCATCTTTCTGTCATTGGTCAGAGCTGTCAGCCGTCAAGGCATTAAATACAGTAGAAGATAAATGGAAGAGCTGTTGAGGGCCACGTGGCTCCTCTCTGTACTGCATGGAACTATTCGAGCCGCATAGACGCTTGATCCGCATGGGTCCCTGAGCCGCATGAGCTCTCTGAGCCGCATGGGGATCCTTGGCCGCATGGATCTTTCTTTATTCTTTTCCATGCTTCTACACTTAGTTCTAGTTTATGGCTTGTGTTAGATTCATTGTTAGAACTCTTGGCTTGTAATATATTGGAGATTTTGTTAGAGAAAATTTGAGTGCAACCCACTTTTTTAGGCTTATTTAAGGTGCATCCCACAAGTTTACATGAATGTATGACACCCCCTACTTTGGACGGTTTCTGTCTAAAACGAACGGTCAAATTTTTTTGACGAAAATGCCCTTGTCTTTTTTTGTGTGTCCCCCCTCCCCGTCATACGTGGATGCCCCCCTCCCCCCCGTGGCCGGCCCCCTCCACGACGTCACCGCACTACCCCCCTCCCCGACCTCGCCGCACCCCCTGGCTATCACCACCACCACCATCCCCAATATCATCACCATCATCATCATCACCACCACCAGTCAGAAATAATTCTGTTGTATCTGCTAAATAACTTCCAAGAATCTGGAAAAAGTGATGATATATAAGATCATGGGCAATTCATGTTTTTGGTGGTATTCTCTCATCTGTTACTATCTTGGTCCATTTTCCCTGTATTTGAACACCTGGTTCTCCTCGAGTCTATTACTTCCTATTAGAATGAAGAAGAGAGTAGATGTTCATATTCTGCTTCTTCATGTGTCATTTTCCCTCTTATTACCACTCTCTTTTATGCCATCATCCTAGCCATTCTCATCAAGTTGCTATCGGCTTTTTGGATGGGATTTTTATCGGCAGCAGCAGCGCGCGGCAGCGGCAGCAGCGCGGCGGCAGTGGGGGCTAGGGGGCGGAATGGGAGGGAGGGGGGCGGAGCGGGAGGGGGGGACGCTGATGATGGTGGGTGGTGGTGGTGGTGATGATGATGGTGATGATGTTGGTGATGGTGGTGGTGGTGATGCCCGGGGAGGGGGGCAGTGCGGCGAGGTCGGGGAGTGGGGGTGGAGTGCGGCGACGCCGTGGAGGGGGGCCGAGCACGGCGGAGGGGGGAGACGAATAGTTGACTGCGAAAAAGAAGAGAACAGATAGGGGGGTATTTTCGTAAAAAAATTGGTCAACGGGGTTGACCGTTCATTTATGATGGAAACCGTCCAAAGTGGGGGATGCCATACATTCATGTAAATTTGTGGGATGCACCTTAAATAAGCGTAAAAAAAGGCACCAAAATTTTCTCATTTTGTTATTTGTATTAAGACTTGGATTTTGATTTTGTATTAGTAGTAGTTGTTGCTGTTGAGATTTTGTAGTATTTGGACTTCTTTGATATCTTATCGTGTTTTAGATTGTGATTAAGTATTTACTATATCTTTATACTTGTCCTCCATTCGGAGTTGAGATCCATGACAGGTACATTATATCATTGTGTGAGATTGTTAGTTAGAGACCTAGACAGCGTTCTACCGCTGATGCTGCGGTGTAGGCTGGTCGCTGTTACGCACTCGTGCTCCCATACCGGGTGCGGGTCGTGACACCAACAGAAGGAGATAAAGGTTAGGGTTTACCTTACCGCAAAGCCAATAGTTTTTAGAGTGCAGAGGGGAGCCGACAACGGACGAAGGAAGGAGTGGAGGAGGTGACATCGGTTGGCGTGGCAGAGCGGAGCCAGAAGGAGGAGCATCAACGATTGAAGGGGTGGCAGATGGAAGGAGGAGCAACGACAATTGGAGGGGGGTACGTCTTCTTTATCCCATTTAGAGGCACTTGTTTCATAGAGTCGTGAAAGGAGTAAAAGCAAGCGTCCGAAGGAGACAAAAATATGCGCAAAAGCAAGTCCTAGGGTCAAGTTCTCAAAATGTTACCATTATGGTAAGAAGGGCCATATCAAGCAAAACAGTTTCAGTCGGAAAAGAGAGTAGAAAGACGAAAGTGGAAGGAAAGCAAGAGTACAAAAACGTCTGCCTCGACATATAGAGACGATGTGACCATTGTAGGTGATGAGGTGAACCTCGCCTGCGATGATAATTAATGGATGGTGGACTCAGGAGCTTCAACACACGTATCTCACAACAGGGCATTATTTGCCACTTACACAACATCATATTGTAGATGGTTGAAGATGGAAAATAGAGATGTGTCAAAGGTTGTTGCTATTGGAGATGTGCATTTGAGAACCAAGACATATGCAATTGTTGTTCTCAAAGGGGTTTGTCATGTTTCCTATATCTATTTTAACCTAGTGTCGATTGGAAGGTTGGATGAGAAGAGATTCTTCAATCTCTTCCGAAACGGTCAGTAGAAGATGTCCAAGGGTTTTATGGTAAATGCTAGAGGAAGCAAGAAGTCTATTTTTTACTATATAAAAGGGAAAACATAAGGGGCACATGTAATGCCCCGCTCCGTACGGCGCATTACGCTGAGGCTTTGACTCAAAGAGTCGCGTTGACCGAATGAAATATATCGATGCGAATCGATACGAGAGTTACGTCGTCCCGAGCAACGCATCGAACTAAGTCGATGCGAAGAGTTGCATTGTCCCAAAGAATACATCGAGTTGAATCGATGTGAAGTACCGCAATGCCCCGAAGGATAAGTACGTTGAGACGGCTCGAAGATTCTAAGAAATTGAATCGACCAAGGAGCATGTCCGAATCGATACAAGTATTGATCTTAGTTGGTTTCATGTGCAGGCTATACGTTTACGCTAAAATATTAGAGGTCGACATTTTGTCTTATTCAGAAAGGGGTCCGCGAAACCAATCGTCGTCTTGCAACGGACTGAGGCGTTGGCACGGTAAGCCAAATCGGACGTATAATTTAATGAAGTACGAAGTGCTCGATTGGCTAAGTCAGGAGAGTTGGTCGTGCAATAAAGTTATAAAATCGAGCTGCATCGGCTCGGCAAAATAATAAGTCGTATCGTCTTAAGGTGGGAGCATTGACTCTTCTTTTACTCCTTCATGCCTAAGTCAGAATATATCATTGTATGCTAAGTTAACCTATCGACGCCACGGACGTGGTCCGATCGGAAGATAAATTATAGTGTGTGTCGAACACTAGTTAGAATAATTGAAATGAAACGTGCATCAAATGCTCGAGTCGCTGTGGAACATTGGATATCGCAAAGACAAGCGCCTCGGTGTGCAAGCCGTAAAAATATGGGATAACTGTATTCGGCGAGTGCCTTCGTGCACGAACCATTCCGTGCCTTCACGCACGAGTTAGAAAGGCTAGCACATTGAAAGACAATAGGCGAGCGCCATAGCATGCAAGCTACGAACATTGAACACTAAGGCATAGAACATAGAAATACGGCTTCGATACGTGCAACAAGTGCATGACAAGAAGAAAAGATGATAAATGTGTCGAAACGTTCCTGCATGCACGAGATCATAAAAGATGGCTACGTTACGAAAGAATACAGTTGTGGCATGAATGTGACAGAACTGTCGGATATGACATGATGCCTCGTAAGGTGTTCGGGACATTCAGGTCGTTCGGTTGACGAACATTGAGTTGAGGCATGATTCCATTGAACGTTGAAATGAAGTATGAGATGTAAGAACATAGAAAGTTAATGGAAGAAATACGAGATGATAAAGTCTGAGTCTCGGACTCAAGACTATGTTTGGTTGTTTGATAAAATTTGAGCCTCGGGCTCAAGACTATGTTTGGTTGTTTGAATAATAAGGCGTTGCATGGTCGATTGGACTTGAGATAATTGTGATAATCTTCCGTACATAGAACTTTCCCTCAGAACGGGTGCACCGGGGCACCGGGACTGTTCGGCCTATGAGGGATATAATCTTTGATAGGAGCTTTTTTGTAAAGACGATTAGCACCCGGTTATAGATGTAAAAAGTCGCAAATGATGGTAGACACGCGGTATGTTTCAGTTGTTTGGGATAGAAATCCAACCCGTGAAACGTTGGGCTACCCAAATTCAAGAAAGAAAAGAAAGAGAGAAAAGAAAGAAAGAAAGAAAAAAGAAAGAGAGAAAAGAAAGAAAGAAACGCCTTTAGTCTATTTTGGCGCGAATACGCCAACGACCATTTCATACAGTTAAGGAACGATGGGTTGAAAGTGCAGACACATATATGTCCCTCACACATAGATCCTACTTAAAGATGCACTTATAACATGACAGGGAAGGAATGGGGCGTATTCACCTTGCGTCGGTGTAAGGACGAGTGCGTCTACGCTGGTAAGAAGTCACGCCACAAAACAAACACGAGATTGCTTGCCTGCTTGCCTATTCAATTCGAATAAGATGCTTGCCATGATAACATGTTTTACCGCTTTCGAATATGCTATGAAATCGACCCTAAGAAGAATATAGCAAGATCATAAGCGAAGTTATATGATTTAACATAAATATTACAATGTCGGTTTAGAAAGAAGGTCTTTGCATCAGTACATACGAGGACGAACGTACTGATCCCCCATCAGCTTTCATGCAGGGTGCAGGGAATGGATTGCTCGCGACGGAGCTTTACTTGAACGCGTTGAGGCTTGAAATGTCGAAGCGTATTGAGGCATGCGACCACATTGACGCTCGGACTTGCCACATGATTGATGCGGCCGAGATATAGAAGGCATGATGTATGGAACGTTGAAATCCTTTGTGGGTAAGAGAGAACCTGTGTGTTGTAGCCAATCTGGCATATATTGTTGGGCTATCGAAAGCCTTTGTAATCTCAGTTTGAATATCAATAAAGAAAATTGTTTCGTATACTTTGTTTTCCTTTCGTTGTTAATATCAACTCAAAGATAACCATTTGAGAACTTGTCATCTTGTCTTGTACGAGTGCAACTCCAGACTCGTACGACATCACGCCCCAGCGAGGATGATGATTCGGATAAATCGATGTGAGGACGAGCGATTTTTTGGGACGGGGCATGACAGATTGGTATCAGAGCTCTAGGCTCAATTTCTTTCGAACATTTGCTTGTTTCAATTCCAAAGAGTTGCCCTCCACCAATCGAAATCTCTCTTGACACTACTTGATGCCGCACTGGATGTTCCATACAATAAGTCTAATACAAAATCGGATAACGTTGCCGCAAGCACTTTGAATTTACTTGATATTGCGGAAAAAGTCGTGAAACGTTTCGTTGCATTGAATGCAACGAGCCGTAAAATGTTAGTTGCTGTAAGTGCAACAAATTATGAAATACGATTTGAGATGTTGTTGTAATGTAACATGTTGAGTGAGAAATGAAACGATACACGACGTACATTGGGTTGTGAATATTGGTTGCACCAATGCGGAAGCTTAAATAATACGTTGCAGGAAGTGCAACGAGTTGATTATGAATATGCGTTAAAATGAAAGTGATAAGTCGATATCGAATGTGTTGAACGAATTTGAGCATTGACTTTGAATGTCGGGAGTAAAGAGAAGATAACGAATAACAAAAGATAAAATAAAGATAACGAATTGAATCATATGCTGGATTATATGTTGCCGCTTCATCTGTTTCCATATGAATAATATCTGTTGCCTATGAATATGCTTCAAATGTTTAGATGTGTACAGACAGACTTGTATACGTTGCCACAACAAAGAGAATTAGTCCCAAAGCTAGGAGCTATAAGCTCTGTCATAAAGCAAAGCATGAATATATGTGTTGTATAACAGTCGCCTTACAGAGTATGCATAGGTCCTGGACAACTTGTATACACGGAAACTAGATCTCTCGGGCGGTTCTGGGGGCGCCTGGAATCGCTCGGCCTGGAGGAGATTGTCTAGACATTTCGAGGTACAAAAAACATCGAGTGTTGCATCAATGTCCAAATAGCGACATGCTGAACCCATGTGTCACAGTGGCTAATCACGAGAAACGACCCGTGGACCAACATATAATTAGGTGCATTTATGAAATCAGAGTGCATTGTAACCTAACAAGAGATGCAGTATTAAACAGTATACATTTATATTATATGCAAATTGTGCTAACCTATCTTGTGCAGGGATGACTGTCGGCGACGGATAAGTTGGTTATGGAATATTCTTCTATCTTGTTTCTTATGAATTATTAAAAAGAACCTAGACAAGTAGAAAGAGCACTAGTAAATATGTAGCTTCATATGTTGAATTAGTGCAAATATTTGTGAGTTTCGGCGAAGAGCCGCTCGCCAGTACATGATGTGTGCTGACCCACGTTGTGAGCATCCTTTTTAAAAAGCAAAGGAGACAGGGGGATTTCAAGTGAGGCACTAAAGCTCGTCTAGCCCAGTAGAGCTGCGAATTGCCTAGAAGCTTTTTTTTCATTTCCAGTCAAAGTTGCAAGTTTTTTTTCCTTGAAGGTGTCATTACATTCCAGCATGTAATAAAGGGATATCATATATGGGCATTGGATGGGCATTGCGACTATTTTCTTAAAGGGAATCATGTAGCCAAGATAAGGCAAATTTGAGTTGCAAAGCTTTGTACTTGTATTTCTATCAAGTTTATCAATAAAAGAAGTATTTCCATTTCAAATCTCTGTGTCCAATATTTAGTTTTCTGCAATAAATGGGTGCGTGCGTGTGTTTTGCTTGACTAGTTGTTTTGTGCAGGTACTTGACCTTGTGCAAGCGCAACTTAGGCTTGTACGGCATCTTGCCTTAGCGAGGACGAACGATCCCGCAGGGATCCAGGCAAGGCGGACGACCCTAGCGGGATCGGAGCGTGACAAAGTGGTATCAGAGCACACTTTTACTTCCTTAGCCTCTTGCAAATATCGTTTTTGAAAAAAAATATATAAAGTATTTTGTTGGCATTCAAAAAGGTTAAGATTTTGAGTTATAAAAACCAATGCCCCATACAATAAGTCCAGAATATTTTATGAGACTGACATAAGTTATACTGTTTTGTAGAGAAATGGCTCCTCCTCGACCATCTGGCTCAACCGATCCGATAGAGCGGAATATGACCATGATAGAATTACAGAGGTAGGATAATGAGGATTATGGCCAGATACAACAGGCCCGACTGGAGGCCCAACAAAAGCAGTTGGATGCCTTGACCCAACTTGTAACTGCGCTAGCGGCAAATCGAGATACCACCGCAGCGACAAAACCAACAGAAATACCCGAGATTAAGCCCATGAATGGTGACGAACCCCGGCTAGCGCAAAGGCACTCTTCCTTTAGGCCAAAGGACTTCTTAGACGCGAAACCTCCAAAATTTGAAGGGAGGATATCACCAGTTAAGCTGATGGAATGGATTGATAAAATGGAGAGTTTGTTCGCGTTCGTAGGAGTTCCGAGTAGGAAGAAGGTAGTTTGTGCCGTTTTGCTACTACGGCTGCGAGCAAAAGATTGGTAGAAAGCGAAAAAATCAGAGCTGCTCACAACTACTAGGGGTGGTAAGATTTTTTGGGCCTCGTTCAAGAAAGCATTTTTGGAACAGTATCGCCCTTCTGCTATCAGCCAGAAGATGGAGAATAATTTTATATCATTAAAGCAAGGGAGCATGTCCGTAGAAGACTATGAATCTGAATTTGCCAAGCTGGCAAATTTTACTGCTGTTATGTTACTAACGGAGCAGGCCTGCATAAATTGGTTCGTTCAAGGTCTGAACGAAGACATTCATTTGAGTGTACTGAACCGAGAATGTGAGTCATATCCCCAGGCCTTTGAGGCAGCGCTGCAAGTGGAACAATTTAGCCTGAGGAAGGCGTCAGCAAAAGTTCAGTACAGTCGCAATCAACCTACAAAAAGATACCACGATGGCGAGAAGAAAACAGAGGAAGATAACCGCAACACAGTAGAGTGCGGATTCTACGGCCGTCAGGGCCACACCATAGATAATTTTCCACAAAAACTTTGGAGTGCAGCTACTGCGGCGTGAAGGGCCATATAAAGGAAACCTGTCGTTCCTTGAGCAAAGCTTGTTTCGATTGTGGCCAGCAGGGTCACGCCGTCAGAAATTGTCCAAAGAGAAATCGGAACGATACAGAAGAGCGTGGGCCGCTGATAGACCCACCGTCGATTCGAAACAATCCTCACAATCAACAGTTGCGGAATGCCAACACTGCGATAGCGCGCGTCTTTAATCTCTCCACCTTACTTGATCCTGAATACAATACTAGCGGAGGTGAGCTTGTTTCTTAAGTTTTGAGGATAAAACTTTTTCTTAGTGGGTTATTATGTAGTGCCCTGCTCCTCGCGGTCCACTATGTAATACCCACGGCTTGCTGACTCAGTCTTGAACTGAGTATTTAGGGAAACCTTTGCCGGTATCGATTGATCACGGATGAAATGCAATGAACCTTTCCAATTGATGGATTGGCTTCTATTGAAATGAATTCAAGAGTTTTGTTGGATGTTTTCTTTTGCTGCTTAGTTTTGATGAATGTATTTTCTTGTTAGTTTTCGATGATTGGTTTTTATTGTTCGCTTTCATAGCATTTCACATTCATTCCGAATCTTGAGAGAAAGAGACCGAAGTATGCTAATCAACTGTTGGTGCCAATGTAGGACACGTGAACTGCTCGTGAACGGCGCGTGAAGTCTCTCCTTCTCTTAACTAAGATTCATCTCGGTGAGTTTCTCTAACGGGCTTGCATTTATTTGTACGCCCTAATAAAAATGATCTCTAGTCCACTCTGTTGCCTCGTCCCTACGATCAATGATACCATAATAATAAAAGATAAAGAGAAGATAACGAATTGAATCATATGCTGGATTATATGTTGCCGCTTCATCTGTTTCCATATGAATAATATATGCTGCCTATAAATATGCTTCAAATGTTTAGATGTGTACAGACGAACTTGTATACGTTACCACAGCGAAGAGAATTGTCCCAAAGGTAGGAGCTATAAGCTCTGTCATAAACCAAAGCAAAGCATGAATACATGTGTTGTATAACAGTCACCTTACAGAGTATGCATAGGTCCTGGACAACTTGTATACAAGGAAACTAGATCTCTCAGGCGGTTCTGGTGGCGCCTGGAATCGTTCGGCCTGGGAGAGATTATAGCTCCTACCTTAGAGGGGGGGTGAATAGGGTCAAGCTAACTAATCAAGCACTTAGCACAAGCTAATTGGCAATTTAAAAATATAAGTGCAAGAGAAGAAGCAAACACAATACCGACACCCGATATATCCTGGTATCCTCCAAAGAGGCAGTCCAGTCCCGGAACTCTCTCCGACTTTAATCCACTATTTGAGCAAATAGTTACACACGAGTTTGGATCCGAAGAACTCGCCAACTTCTTACACAAGAGCTTTAATCCGAAGGGCTCTTCGACTTCAACCGAGAGTTTGGATACGAAGACTCCCCAACTTCAACCGAGAGTTTGGATACGAAGACTCTACAACTTCAACCTTTCACAATAGGTTTTGATCTCCTTATACAATAGGATGAAGATCTCACTTTCAACTCAATAACTCTAACACAATTTGTGAATGGCAAATGAAAGCTTTGTAGAGTTGTTTGTGGACAGGCTTTGGTGGTTTAGAAATTTTTAGGCTCAAAGCATCAACCTTGAATGAAGGGGTTCAAGGCTATTTATAACCAAAGCTTGAAAAGAAGCCAAAGGCAACTTTTCAGTCACGAACCGGCATACCGTCGGTATGATCCGGCATACCGGCGGTATACCGGTCTGGAATGTAACGGCTAGAAATATAGCCGTTGGGATCATTTATTGCTCAGAATTCGACCGTTGGAATTTGAACATTACTGAATCGGTATACCGTCGGTATGGACCGGTATGCCGTCGGTATGCCGGTTTTGTAGACAGAAACTTTATGTGAACAAAAACCGGTATACCGTCGGTATACACCGGTATACCGTCGGTATGCCGTTTTTCAGCAGAAAACGATCCTAGGCTTATTTCTACCCTAGCTTTCGATTTTGCCATCCATTTCTTGTGTTTACAATTATTCCTAAGACTCATTACAGACTCCAGATATACTTAGGCAGGTGCAGGCTTCTTCAGAGTCTTGAAATGATGATGGCACGGCTTGGCTTCTTCCTTTGATAGGTGCTGGCTTTTTCCCTTGGCGGCAGCTGTCCAAAGATATCCAGTTTGTAAAAACTGAATACCTTTCGGGGACTTCGCCCCCGAACCCTCGACGAGGGGCGTTGCCCCTTCGACCCCCGTCCGCTGACCGGGCAGCGGAAGCCCCGGTGCGTGGCTCCAGAGATGTCGTCGGGTGGTTCAGAGAAATCTTGTGGGATCCGTCGTCTTTGGCCCACCATAATTTTTTCATTGCATATGTCCACATTGATCTTGCTAATTGCTTTTCTGCATGTACATGTTAGACGAACAAAGCAATATACATAGTAGCAAGTATGATAAATTAAAGCACATTAGGACTATGCAAAGTTTAAGTATAAGTGCTAAGGTGATGGCATAAATGTTAGTGATATCATAATGATTAAACTTAATTGAATGACCACAATCAAAAACATAGTTTTGATTTTGGCAACCCAATTAAATTTAAGATAGATAAGCTCATATCACTAAGATGTAAACCAATGGGCACATATCACCAAAGATATAAGTATAAGTAGAAATGCTATAGTGATAGTATGAAGATTAGTGATAATGAAATGCTAAACTTAACAGATTAGCCATATTCAAAAATATGATACAATCATTGGGCCAACAATCTCCCCCTTTTTGATTATGGCAAATCGGTTAAGTTTAGTATGGACATAATAGATGCATGTATCACTAATATACAAAAGATATAAGCAATATCACTAAAAGCATACTACTTAGATTAGTTACTTAGATTACTTATAAAAGCATACTTAAACTTACTTCTCCCCCTTTGACATGATCAAAAATAGGCTCCCCCGTACAAAGAGATAAAATAAAATCAATCTTAAGCATAGAAATCAGAGCATGGGGAAGTCATAGACAATCATGATCAAAATATACTAATAAAAAACAATGGAAGAAGGGTGTAATGATAAGTTTATAAAGCTACATTGCCAATGTAGAACAACAAAATAGAGAATAGCTTGTCAAAACACAATATAGTTGGTAAAACTAAACGAATTTGAAAAAAAAAGGAATAAGTAGTTTACCAACTTGAAATCCAAGGAATAAATCCAAAACACAATAGGATATGAAATGTTGCTCTAGTTTTGGAAGAGAACTATGAAATAAAGAATTTCAAACAAGAGCCATAAGGAATAGATAATTGCAACTAATAGATACCAATTGAGATATGACATTAAATAAACTTGATACCAATGGAAAAGATGTAAACTTGAAACATTGATCAAAGAAACCATTAATAATCATAGTTGTCCATAAATAAATAGTGGAACAAAATAAAAGAATGATCAATGTAAAATATTGCAATTGATATAAAGTAAACTCATTATTTGTAAAATCTATATGCTTATCCAAGTTCATGCATTTGAACTCAATTACCTTATCATGCTATATGAATACCCTTTAGATAAACTTGAAGGTAAAAGAGAAAAATACTTGAGAAAGAGAAATTCAGTCGACTTGAATGCTCCCCCTCAAAGTACTACCAAAGGTGATAAAAATCATAAATTTTGGATAAGTCCTCAACAAGGAAAGCCAACTCAATTAAGCATGAAAGAAAAGCCAAACCAATGAAAGCATAATATTCATCAAGATAAGATCTGAAAGTTAATATTAGCAAGATGACATATTTAACCCATTTGAAAGAGAGAGATAAGATAATAAGGACAATTACATATACTCTCATAAACCCTTCAAAATAAAAATATCATGACCTCAATCAATAAGATATGAAATAGAAGAAAATATGGGTCCATGATGAACTAGGTATACGACATATTAAAGGGTATAAATAAATTGAATCAATTGATTTGCTCCCCCTCAAAATATGCGTATATAGTTCCAAAGCACTTATAGCATAAAATATATAACTAAAAGATTTGGGGAAAAATCAACTATGGATTTCTCCCCCTTGCTCAATGCAATAAGGCTACAATATCGTCAAAAGACGAATAATATCATCTTTAGTCAAGAAGAGATATACAATTAATAGCCACTAAGGATGAAAAATCAAAAGAATATTCCAATTAAGCACGTATAATCAAAAGATGACATACATTAGTCTATATAGAAGGATCTCATATTTAAATATGATAGATCAATGTATGTTATCCTTTGAGAAAATGTCATCATGAAAAAGAATAAAGTCAATTAAGAACAATCATGATGATAGACAGAATATAGCTCAAAAATAAAAATAAAACTCAAACATCATGTCCATGATTATCTAATTAAGAAAGAATCAACCAATTTATTACTTTGCATGGACTAGGTATGTTGTACCACATATTTATCCAACAATGGATAAAACCAAACCTTGCTAATGGTAAATTAATAACCCATAAAGTTCAAGTAGCAAAGGTCATATGTGATAAACCATGAGTAGTCAAAGTAGAGTAATAAATTAACTTGATAATCTCATAACTAGATAATATAAGACTACTTAATCATTAGGATCATTCATAAAGAAAACAAATGAATAAACATGATCCAATAATAAATCTCATCAAGACAAAATTCAAAATCCATATTTATAAAGAATCTTACAGATCAATGAAAAATATGGAAAAGAGTCATTCTCATTTAAATGATTGCAAACATAATCAAGAAGAGATGTAAATGATAATAAGATGAAATCATGACTCAAAAGTGAGAGAAATTTAAGAGATACATGCCAATGACTAATAAGGAAGGAGACTTAAAGAAAGGAATCACAAACCTCCAAGAGAAACAAGATCTAATCAAGAATTTGTAAAACTAGTTTTTAGAGAACAAACATATGTATCTAAAATAGGATATAAAATATATTTAAAAGAATCACAGATCTTATATATGTAAACTAGCATATCATATATAGATTGAAAAGAAAAATAATGGCTAGAGGAGTGAAAGTGAACCAAAATTATATAGCTTAATAATATATCACAAATAAGCAAACTATATAATCTAAATAAGATTAATGAGGGAAGCCGTTAACAAGATAAATGTGCTCATTAATTCTTAAGTCACTAACACTAAAAAATACTTGCTTAAGCATAGAGTTCACAATTAAGGGAATACATTTTGAATGATCAAAATGATTTAGAGACTCTTTACTAAGCAAGGATAAGAGCATAAGATGATAAATAAATGAATTAGACTCTTATCAAGTAAAGGACAAAAGAGATGTTCATGAAAACACAATAAAATAAATCTCTTTGCCAAGTATTGAGATTACCCAAGATAATGAAATGATAGATCAATCTAGAGAATACAAAATTCTATAGCCACATTAAAATAAGTGTATTCTCTAGAAGTAGAAAAATCTCAACACAAAAGCTCAAACCATAGTAGCTAAATTCATGAGAAATATGATGTAACAATTACAAGTATTCTCATGTGCTACAAAAACATCATTGGGCAACAATAATTCAAAAGGAAGCATAACCCAAGGAATGAGCAAAGAAAGATTATTAAGATCAAGAAAGCTAAATGTGCAAAAGATAGAAGAATCATATTTTACGAAAAAGCTGTCATAGTGCACTATAGAAATATATAGATGATATAGATTTAAAAATGTGCACTAAAAACGGAGGTTAATATGAAAACAAGACAAAGCACAAAACCTTGTGATTCTTAAAAGAACTTCCATAAATAGTCAATTACAATACATAACAAATATTTTCTCTCACCATCCCAACTTAAAGATATAAAACAAATGAATATCAAAAGCTAGGAAACATTTATATATATGAAACTATATATATATCACGAATAGGCATACATAAAAAGATCAAAAATCCATTAAGAACATGTATCCATAAAGTCAACCAAAAAGCTAAAAAGACATCATTAAAGAAAGCTTTAAGGAAGAAGCATATTGATTCAAAAAGAGATACACAAATTTGATCAAAAGAATCAATAGCTAGAGTATGAGTTAAGCACAAGTTTAGAAGTAACAAGTATGAATAAAACTTTAGCTTAACTCATATGCCAACATAAAGGTATTTATACAAAAATAGATATCAATATAAGAGATACATGAACTATAAGTAAATGAAAATTTTAATGAATATAGTCATGTATCCTTAATGAATATTTGAGAATATTTGAGAAACCATCACAAATTCAAAAGCATGTATAAATAAACTTTATTAGGCAAAGACATAATTGATTCTCAAGAAGATAATCAAGATAAAGTATGAGAATCAATAATGAATATATTATGTAAGCACAAGATTAAAAAGAAGTATAAGTATATACTTGTCAAGAATAAGAAGCTTGTGCTAAACACAAATATTCGCAAATACCGATTTAAAGTAAATAAGACACATTAAATACAAACCGACAAGAAATAATTATTTCAAAAACTTTAAAGACGGAGAGTTAAAATCATATTAACTCAAATCAAAACCAAGCTCCTATGGACTAGAGTGATATACATGCTTTATAAATAAAGATTAAGAATAACAAGCATGCATAAATAAAATGTGTCACACTTAATAGAAAATGAGTGATAAACTACAAGTGTGAACTAAACATTTAAGCTAAGTAACTAGTCATGCTAGATAAAAGAAATAATAAGAGAATTAACTAAGCATGCTAGTATTATATCTCACATTGATTTATACAATAAGCAACTAAGGATATCAATGTGAGCTAGTAGCAAAACATCAAGAGAAACATGCTAGATTCTACTAATATAAATAATTTAAAGAGAATCGCTTAGCATGTTACCAAAGTGGCTCTAGTGGCCACGCTTGTGTTGGTGCAATTGCTTGGAAGATGTCCTTTGAGCTTTGCAACCACCAACACGTTCCTCGGTGCTAAGTCCCGATATAAGAAGCTCCACCTACAACATTAGGCGAAGACTTTGGTATCTAAATAAACTTGGATCCACATTTGTTAGCTTTAGGGACCCATATACTATTTACTCTAGCATTGGTAGAAAAACTCCTACGAATAGGACAAGTTAAGCTCATGTGTCCAATACGAGAGCAATAGAAGCACCTAATACTAGTGTGTACATATGTATCAGAATGAGCATGGTTATGAACATGTGACATACTAGAATGATGAATATCTCTAGAATGAGCATGAGAAGATTTGGTTTTAAGAATATTATATTCTAATAACAAATCATCATGCATACAAGTAAGAGAATCAAATTTAACATTTAAAGCATTATTCTCTTTTTCAAATAAAGCAATTCTAGAGATAAAAGCATCATTTTGTTTCTTTAAAGTGTCAATAGAAGAATCATGCAAATGATTAAGCTCATGTGTTTGCCTCTTAAGATCTTCTATTGATGAGGAAAGAGATTTGATTTTCAAAATTAAAGCCTCATTCAAACTCTTTAAAGAAACACAAGATGAGTTTTGAGAATCAAGTCTAGATAATAAAACATTGTTTTTATTTCTCAAAAACTCATTTGCTTCTTCTAAGTGAATAACCTTTTCAGAAAGTTCTTCATTTGTAAAATGAAGGTTATCAAGAATCTCTAAGGATTGTTTAGCCATGGCTTTCCACTTAGAGCATTTCTTGCATTTAGAAGAAACATGATTGTCTATGCTACTAGAAATAAAACCCTCTTTATCGGAGGATGAGGAATAGGTTGCCATAGAAAAATAACAAGGATCTACTCTAAGGATGTTAAGCCTAACAATAGAGTCCTCGCTCTGATACCAATTGTAGGAACCTTAGAGGGGGGGTGAATAGGGTCAAGCTAACTAATCAAGCACTTAGCACAAGCTAATTGGCAATTTAAAAATATAAGTGCAAGAGAAGAAGCAAACACAATACCGACACCCGATATATCCTGGTATCCTCCTAAGAGGCAGTCCAGTCCCGGAACTCTCTCCGACTTTAATCCACTATTTGAGCAAATAGTTACACACGAGTTTGGATCTGAAGAACTCGCCAACTTTTTACACAAGAGCTTTAATCCGAAGGGCTCTTCGACTTCAACCGAGAGTTTAGATACAAAGACTCCCCAACTTCAACCGAGAGTTTGGATACGAAGACTCTCCAACTTCAACCTTTCACAATAGGTTTTGATCTCCTTATACAATAGGATGAAGATCTTACTTTTCAACTCAATAACTCTAACACAATTTGTGAATGGCAAATGAAAGCTTTGTAGAGTTGTTCGTGGATAGGCTTTGGTGGTTTAGAAATTTTTAGGCTCAAAGCATCAACCTTGAATGAAGGGGTTCAAGGCTATTTATAACCAAAGCTTGAAAAGATGCCAAAGGCAACTTTTCAGTCACGAACCGGCATACCGACGGTATGATCCGGCATACCGGCGGTATACCGGTCTGGAATACAACGGCTAGAAATATAGCCGTTGGGATCATTTATTGCTCAGAATTCGACCGTTGGAATTTGAACATTACTGAATCGGTATACCGTCGGTATGGACCGGTATGCCGTCGGTATGCCGGTTTTGTAGACAGAAACTTTCTGTGAACAAAAACCGGTATACCGTCGGTATACACCGGTATACCGTCGGTATGCCGTTTTTCAGCAGAAAACGATCCTAGGCTTATTTCTACCCTAGCTTTCGATTTTGCTATCCATTTCTTATGTTTACAATTATTCCTAAGACTCATTACAGACTCCAGATATACTTAGGCAGGTACAGGCTTCTTCAGAGTCTTGAAATAATGATGGCACGGCTTGGCTTCTTCCTTTGATAGGTGCTGGCTTTTTTCCTTGGCGGCAGCTGTCCAAAGATATCCAGTTTGTAAAAACTGAATACCTTTCGGGGACTTCGCCCCCGAACCCCCGACGAGGGGCGCTGCCCCCTCGACCCCCGTCCGCTGACCGGGCAGCGGAAGCCCCGGTGCGTGGCTCCAGAGATGTCGTCGGGTGGTTCAGAGAAATCTTGTGGGATCCGTCGTCTTTGGCCCACCATGATTTCTTCATTGCATATGTCCACATTGATCTTGCTTATTGCTTTTCTGCATGTACATGTTAGACGAACAAAGCAATATACATAGTAGCAAGTATGATAAATTAAAGCACATTAGGACTATGCAAAGTTTAAGTATAAGTGCTAAGGTGATGGCCTAAATGTTAGTGATATCATAATGATTAAACTTAATTGAATGACCACAATCAAAAACATAGTTTTGATTTTGGCAACCCAATTAAATTTAAGATAGATAAGCTCATATCACTAAGATGTAAACCAATGGGCACATATCACCAAAGATATAAGTATAAGTAGAAATGCTATAGTGATAGTATGAAGATTAGTGATAATGAAATGCTAAACTTAACAGATTAGCCATATTCAAAAATATGATACAATTATTGGGCCAACAATCTCCCCCTTTTTGATTATGGCAAATCGGTTAAGTTTAGTATGGACATAATAGATGCATGTATCACTAATATACAAAAGATATAAGCAATATCACTAAAAGCATACTACTTAGATTACTTACTTAGATTACTTATAAAAACATACTTAAACTTACTTCTCCCCCTTTGACATGATCAAAAATAGGATCCCCCGTACAAAGAGATAAAATAAAATCAATCTTAAGCATAGAAATCAGAGCATGGGGAAGTCATAGACAATCATGATCAAAATATACTAATAAAAAACAATGGAAGAAGGGTGTAATGACAAGTTTATAAAGCTACATTGCCAATGTAGAACAACAAAATAGAGAATAGCTTGTCAAAACACAATATAGTTGGTAAAACTAAACGAATTTGAAAAAAAAGGAATAAGTAGTTTACCAACTTGAAATCCAAGGAATAAATCCAAAACACAATAGGATATGAAATGTTGCTCTAGTTTTGGAAGAGAACTATGAAATAAAGAATTTCAAACAAGAGCCATAAGGAATAGATAATTGCAACTAATAGATACCAATTGAGATATGACATTAAATAAACTTGATACCAATGGAAAAGATGTAAACTTGAAACATTGATCAAAGAAACCATTAATAATCATAGTTGTCCACAAATAAATAGTGGAACAAAATAAAAGAATGATCAATGTAAAATATTGCAATTGATATAAAGTAAATTCATTATTTGTAAAATCTATATGCTTATCCAAGTTCATGCATTTGAACTCAATTACCTTATCATGCTATATGAATACCCTTTAGATAAACATGAAGGTAAAAGAGAAAAATACTTGAGAAAGAGAAATTCAGTCGACTTGAATGCTCCCCCTCAAAGTACTACCAAAGGTGATAAAAATCATGAATTTTGGATAAGTCCTCAACAAGGAAAGCCAACTCAATTAAGCATGAAAGAAAAGCCAAACCAATGAAAGCATAATATTCATCAAGATAAGATCTGAAAGTTAATATTAGCAAGATGACATATTTAACCCATATGAAAGAGAGAGATAAGATAATAAGGACAATTACATATACTCTCATAAACCCTTCAAAATAAAAATATCATGACCTCAATCAATAAGATATAAAATAGAAGAAAATATGGGTCCATGATGAACTAGGTATACGACATATTAAAGGGTATAAATAAATTGAATCAATTGATTTGCTCCCCCTCAAAATATGCGTATATAGTTCCAAAGCACTTATAGCATAAAATATATAACTAAAAGATTTGGGGAAAAATCAACTATGGATTTCTCCCCCTTGCTCAATGCAATAAGGCTACAATATCGTCAAAAGACGAATAATATCATCTTTAGTCAAGAAAATATGGATTTCGACCCCCGTCCGCTGACCGGGCAACGGAAGCCCCGGTGCGTGGCTCCAGAGATGTCGTCGGATGGTTCAGAGAAATCTTGTGGGATCCATCTTCTTTGGCCCACCATGATTTCTTCATTGCATATGTCCACATTGATCTTGCTTATTGCTTTTCTGCATGTACATGTTAGACGAACAAAGCAATATACATAGTAGCAAGTATGATAAACTAAAGCACATTAGGACTATGCAAAGTTTAAGTATAAGTGCTAAGGTGATGGCATAAATGTTAGTGACATCATAATGATTAAACTTAATTGAATGACCACAATCAAAAATATAGTTTTGATTTTGGCAACCCAATTAAATTTAAGATAGATAAGCTCATATCACTAAGATGTAAACCAGTGGGCACATATCACCAAAGATATAAGTATAAGTAGAAATGCTATAGTGATAGTATGAAGATTAGTGATAATGAAATGCTAAACTTAACAGATTAGCCATATTCAAAAATATGATACAATCATTGGGCCAACACATGAAACCTCGAGTATTGCATCAATTTCCAAATAGCGATGAGCTGAACCTATGTGTCACAGCGGCTAATCACGGGAACGACCCGTGGACCAACATATAGTTAGGTGCATTTATGAAATTAGAGTACATTGAAACCTAAGAAGAGATGCAGTATTAAACAGTATACATTTATATCATATGCAAATTGTGCTAACCTGTCTTGTGCAGGGATGACTGTCGGCGACGGGTAAGTTGGTTATGGAATATTCTTCTGTCTTATTTCTTATGAATTGTTAAAAAGAACCTAGATGTCACGACCCTCACCCGCTTTTTGGACGCGAGCTCATGAGCAAGCCAGCTACGTATCGAGCGGACTCCAGCCCATCTCGAATACGTAAATGCTGTCTGGACTATGGTATCATGGTTGGTATGGTAATCTACAGTGTATCTCAATCCACAAGAATATATAAGACAATAATGAACAAGTATGGGTCGTGGTCTGCTGCCCACTAGCATATATGTCCGATTAGACTCCAAGAATAAAATGAGTCTATAAAACTAAGATGATAAGCAGGATATATAAAAAAGGAACGAAAAAGGTAGTAAATCAATAACACTAACAAAATACCTGAATCATGTAGATGAAGTCAACTACCACATGCTCAGCTAACTAACTCTGTGCAATCAGCTACCTGAAGAGATCATCAGGTCCTCAGAGGACTAGCAAGATACATAAAATATGCCTACTAATATGACAGTAAATAACATGTATGGAGGATAAGAACACTGCAAGAAGAACATCTAAGGATGACGAGTCGTATGGAAATGTAATACTAGACTTGGCTAACTATCAATCAGAACTCCTATAGCTTGTAGTACAAAACAAGATACTCTCAATCTATAGTGTTTCAATTGACGTACGAAGCAGGATACTCTCAGTCAAAATTAGCCAATTCTAGTATCGATCTCCTCTTCTAAAGGATACAAGGTCAAGTAGACTCCTATAAATCGTAGTACAATGCAAGATACTTCCAATCTATAATATGTCATAAGTCAAGTCAATCAATCAATATCAATATCAATGATCTGCTATAGGTCGTAGTACAATGTAAGATACTCATAATCTATAGTATGTCTCAAATGTAGTACAATACAAGATACTTCCAGTCAAGAATGGTCAATTCAAGAACAAGGTAAAGAAAGTAACAACTCTATCACAAGCCACGATAACACAAAGAAGACCAAAAGACAAGCAATGCCAAATATCCTATACGTGCACGTAAATCTAGAACAAGTAAAACAGTCCAGGACAAACCAATCACAATATGAGAAACATATGACAATATGAAAAGGAATACCATAGAAAGGGAAAATATGTATATACTGTATAAGTTCGGCAAGATATACTTGCCTGATGGTTGCATGGAGAACCAATAATATACTGTCAACTAGTAAGCCATAAAGTCTAAATCTCACAACTGTCTTCGAAAGCTGTAATAGATGTTACCAACGTGCTCAGATTAGTCAAATTAGCTAGGATCGCCTGTCCTTAAGTCCAATTCTGGACACAGGGGCAAAACGGTAATTTCGGACAAAAACAAATTTTGCCATTGGGCACCAAAAAAAATGTCAGAGTCAATGGTCTCTAAAGTCGTCAAACTATATGTCTACAGGTCCGGTTTTCCGATACGAACCCAACCGTATGTCCAAAGTTGGATTCCGGCAGACCGTGCACAAAATCGCCCGTTGAGTCGGATCGTGGGGCCCGCAAAACGGCAATCCGATCCACTGTCTTAGAAACAGACAAAACTTAGCATACAGGATCAAAAAAATAATACGGTCCTGTTGGCACAAGTTTCGTCTCGATCTGACGAACGTGCACAAAGTAATTAGAAAATTTGCAAAGGGGCCAATACGGTGAATTTCGACGGATACGTATTAAATTCGCCGCACACACGCAACCAATTTAAATTCCGTCAAAGCCCACACGTCCACGAAGTCGATACGCACCTTTTGATAATTTTGGTTCACGATCACGTCTCCCGGATTGTTGGGATGCACGTCGTATCGAAAGGTTTTTCTAGATTTCTAAAACAGTTTTCATACGTTTTTCCTAATTTTGGAAATCAAAGTAATTCGTACATACTTAATGAAATCATGAACTACATGAATGGTTTTAACCTCTTATATGTTGTCTAAAAACCTGTTCAATTAGATTCTTTAATCAGTCGATGGTTTGGCAATGGTTTGCCTACCAAATCGGGTTCTTCGAACTGTTTTGAATACCCTATTTTCGATAGTTTTTCCTGAAGTTTCAGGAATTTCTATAATTTATTTAAGGCAAACCAAACAATTCCAGTTGAAGGGAAGGGTATGGGGTTATCTAGACAATACGTATAAATTTATAGAAGTAAATTTCGTTAAAAGATCATAGAGAAAACGTACCGCGAAGGACTGCTGTTCGCTGCCATTGCTGCCACTGCTGGCGCTGTTCTGCAGCAGCTGTTGCCACTTTATCGTCGTTCCTGGTCGGCCGGAGGTCACCTGCAGCGGCATGCGCACGGGGTGCCGGGGCGTGGAGCTGCTCGGGTTAGGATTTGGTGTAGGGTTTATGAGAGATCCCTCTCCCGTTCTATACATATATATATATATATATATATATATATATATATATATATATATATAATACGGTTTTATTTTGGTTTCATAGGGGTCGGAAGGGGGGGGGGAAGACTTCGGTTGGGCTTGGGATGGGCCGTGAGTTTGGGCCTCCTTTGTTTTCTTTGGTTTATTTGTTTTATTTCTTCTTTTATTTTCATTATTTTATTATATCTATATATATTTGTTACAAGGCATAGTTACACTCAATATATATTTAAATAACATTTGCAATACATGTTTACTAAAATAAATACATTTATAACTTACAAAAATTATATAATAAGCCTTATGTAATATAAATACTAATCATTATAATCAATATATAAAGAAAACTATTATAATTGTATACATTTGTAATTAAATTAAATAAATGTATGTACATATAATCAAACACATGCAAGATCGTATTTAACCTACTGATTCCAAAAGAATATACAAGGACATTATTTATAAAATATATTATCCATTTAATGATAATAAAATATATATGTCATATGTAACTATTATAAACTATTTACTTGGTCATAAAAGTAAAATACCAATATAACTATTTTATATATACCATATACATCTACATGGTCATTTTTGGGTGTACGATATGTCTACATAAGTTTGGACTGGCATGGGTCAAGTCCGGGCCAGAATAGTACAGTCGGGTCTCTAAAAATTTAATAATCTAATAATGAATAATTAAAAATATTTAAATGGGTCATGTCACAAATTAGCCTGGTTTTCCTAGTTAGGATATCACTATGGCTGCGCATTCCCGCTCATAGTTAATACACTAGTCAAGGCACGCCACTGCACTATCCGCACCACAATTTCTAATCATCTTGTACTCCAAAACTTAACCGTGAGTTAAAGCATTCTACCGTAATAATTAACTAATTAATTATTTATAAAAATTCTAAAATCACCATTTAATTCAAATAAATAATAATAATAATAATAATAAAATATTTCAAAACTTCCGAGAAGGGGAGCTACAAATCTACCTACCTTAAAAATAATTTTGTCCTCGAAATTCTAATTCATAACTATTCCTTAAAATTCAAAAATAAAGTCTACCTTAACCTTAATCTCCTTAAATTTTAATTCTTCAAAATAGTTTATATCCTCCTCCTAGCCATTTTGTAACTACATAGCCTCTAGGACCTCTACCCACCTTTGGTCACACTACTCCTCAAAACTAAAATCCTATAATCTTCTAACTAGTTGCTAACAATCGTACCAACAGATATCTAGGGCATTTGACATCTATAATCACTCATATCTACAAACAACCAAATATTCAATAATCAAGCAATATTATACTATAACTCAAGAATTTCTGAAAAATTCTAGTCAGCACGATCATTCGTCACTCTGAAATAGGAAGGGACGAAAATCAATTGTTCGGAAAGCAAGGAAGAATAATCGAGAACAAATATGAAGTTTCAAGGACGTAGAGAAATTTCTAGGAAAATTTTCAAGGCAGTGTGGATTGAGATTTCTAAGGGTTTAGTCATATTCGCAGGCTCGTATCAGTACAGTTACGTAACCGATACGATATGCTCTGGCCTGCATGGGCCACCACAAAAGCTTATCACGACCCGTACCCACTTTTCGGACGCGAGCTCGAGAGCAAGCCAGCTACGTATCGAGCGGACTCCAGCCCATCTCGAATACGTAAACGCTGTCTGGACTATGGTATCATGGCTGGAATGGTAATCTACAGTATATCTCAATCCACAAGAATATATAAGACAAGAATAAACAAGTATGGGTCGTGGTCTGCAGCCCACTAGCATATATGTCCGATTAGACTCCAAGAATAATATGAGTCTATAAAGCTAAGATGATAAGCAGGATATATCATAAAGGCACGAGAAAGGTAGTAAATCAATAACACTAACAAAATATGAAAATCATGCAGATGAAGTCAACTACCACATGCTCAGTTAACTAACTCCGTGCAATCAGCTACCTGAAGAGATCATCAGGTCCTCAGAGGACTAGCAAGATACATAAAACATGCCTACTAATATGACAGTAAATAACATGTATGGAGGATAAGAACACTGTAAGAAGAACATCTAAGGACGATGAGTTGTATGGAAATATAATACTAGACTTGGCTAACTATCAATCAGAACTCCAATAGCTTGTAGTACAATGCAAGATACTCCCAATCTATAGTATTTCAATTGACGTACGAAGCAGGATACTCTCAGTCAAGATTAGCCAATTCTAGTATCTATCTCCTCACCTAAAGGATACAAGGTCAAGTAGACTCCTATAAATCATAGTACAATACATGATACTCCCAATCTATAGTATGTCTTAAGTCAAGTCAATCAATCAATATCAATATCAATGATCTGCTATAGGTCGTAGTACAATGTTAGATACTCACAATCTATAGTATGTCTCAACTGTAGTACAATGCAAGATGCTCCCAATCAAGAATGGTCAAGTCAAGAACAAGGTATAGAAACTGACAACTCTATCACAAGCCACGATAACACGAAGATGACCAATAGACAAGCAATGCCAAATATCCTATATGTGTACGTAAATCTAGAATAAGTAAAACAGTCCAGGACAAACCAATCACAATATGAGAAACATGTGACAATATGAAAAAGAACACCATAAAAAGGGAAAAGATAGATATACTGTATAAGTTCGACAAGGTATACTTGTTTGAGGGTTGCATGGAGAACCAACAATATACTGTCAACTGGTAAGCCATAAAGTCCAAATCTCACAATTGTCTCCGAAAGCTTCAATAGATGTTACCAACGTGTTCAGATTAGTCAAATTAGCTAGGATCGCCTATCCTTAAGTCCAATTTTGGACACAGGGATAAAACGGTAATTTCGGGCAAAAACGATATCCGCCGTTGGATCCGCTTTGCACCGAAAAGTGTGCCAGAGTCAATGGTCTCTAAAGTCGTCAAACTACGTGTCTACAGGTCCAATTTTTCGATACGAACCCAACCGTATGTTCAAAGTTGGATTCCGGTGGGCCGTGTACAAAATCACCCGTTGAGTCGGATCGTGGGGCCCGTAAAACGGCGATCTGATCTACTGTTTCAGAATCAGACCAAACTTGGCATACAGGAACAGAAAAATGATACAGTAATGTTGGCGTAAGTTTCATCTCGATCTGACGAATGTGCACAAAGTAATTTAGTAAATTTACAAATGGGCCGATACGGTAAATTTCGACGGATACGTATCAAATTCGCCGCGCACACGCAACCAATTTAAATTCCGTCAAAGCCCACACGTCCACGAAGTCGATACGTACCTTTCAATACTTTCGTTTTGCGACTATGTCGCCCGGATTGGCGGGATGCACGTCGTATCGAAGGGATTTTCTTGATTTTTAAAACCGTTTTCATAGGTTTTTCCTGATTTTGGAAATCAAATTACTTCGTACATACTTAATGAAATCAGGAACTACAAAATGGTTTTAACCTCGTATATGTTGTTTAAAAACCTGTTTAATTATATTCTTTAATCAGTCGATGGTTTGACAATGGTTTGCCTTCCAAATCGGGTTCTTCGAACTGTTTTGAATACCCTATTTTCGATGGTTTTTCCTGAAGTTTCAGGAATTTCTACAATTTATTTATGTCACCCTTATTTCCCGTATTTCCCGTATTTCATATTTATACTCGTATCTGGATTTTGGCATATATTTTTATTTTTTTATTTTTCTCAACTTGTGAAATTTTGGTATTTCTCGTATTTTGGGTTTTGTCATGGTTCGGTTTTAATTGGTTTGGACTGGGTTGGTTTGGTTTGGTTCGGTTTATTTGAGCATTGGATCACCTTAACCTACACTCCACCCTCAACACACCACATCCTACCCTCTTTAAAACTCCACCAATATTTTCTCTCTCCTCATAACCACCATTTATTTCTTTCTTCTTCTTCTTCTCCTTCCTCTACACAACTCTCCCAACCCTAGGCAAGTGCATCTTGCCACTACATGAGGACCCTCTTTTATTTGTCCATTTGCTAGATTAGGACATGGTGATCAACATTAGTTCTTGGCATTTTGTGATTTGGAGTCTCCATTGTTCTAGATCTAAGTCTTTCTATTTTCGGATTTTTATATGTTTTGATCTATTTTAGTTGGTTTTCTATGAGTTTTGATGTTTCCATGTAGAAGAGCATTCAATTCCACCCAAATAGGAACTTTGGAAATCCGGATTTGGAGTTCGGATGGCCAAGTTATGATGCTGTATAGCCTTGAGTTCAACCATGGTGTTCTTGCTGTTTGGAGAAGACAGTGAGCAGTGTGCAGAGCTATTTAGCTTATGCACACTGAGCTGCGCGCGCTCTTTAGCGTGCGTACGCAGACTTGGGTACGCTTCCTGTTGGAAGCGTATCTCCTTGAGCGTGCGTGACTTTTTACCTACGCTGCTCTTTCAGCGTGCGTGACTTTTCACCTACGCTACTCTCTGTAGCGTACGTGACTTTTCACCTACGCTGCTCTCTCAGCATGCGTGACTTTTCATCTACGCTGCTCTCTGTAGCGTGCGTGACTTTTTACCTATGCTGCTCTCTGTAGCGTGCGTGACTTTTCACCTACGCTGCTCTCTGTAGCGTGCATAACTTTTCACCTATGCTGCTCTTTCAGCGTGCGTGACTTTTCACCTACGCTGCTCTCTGTAGCGTGCGTGACTTTTCACCTACGCTGCTCTCTGAAGCGTGCGTGACTTTTGCGTACGCTGCTCCCCTGACCCCTTGCTTAATCCATTGGCTCTTGGAGTTTTGGTCTTATTTCTTTAAGCTTGGCTCTTCTATAGCCCTGTATATTAATATTTTATTAGATATTTTATGCCCATTTTATATCCTTAAGCCTTTTGTCATGAACTTGATTTTACTTAATATGTTTGGAATGACTATTGTACATGGCATGGTATGACAATGAACTAGCATAACACGACAGTGACCCGTAGTGGTGCACTCCTGACATGATCAACCTGACATGATAGTGGCCCGTCGTGGCGCACTCCTGACAAGTACCCTGACATGATTTATCTTAATGCTGTTGCGACGGCTAACTTAACTTGACTTGCCTTGACACCGTGGGTGGTTCTTTCTTACTTGCTTGTTAAATCCACTTGTCCTGTCTTACATCATGTCTAGGATGGGACTCCTGAGTACCACGGTCAGGAGCTCCTACTAAAATGGATTAAGGTTAATAACAAGAATAACACAGTAGTCATGAAGAGATGACACAGCTACAGGCAATCCCGTTACTTGGGCGCTCTTGGGATCTGTAGCCTGCCGTCGAGTAGGGCACATTTCCAGCACACCATCGCGTGTTGCACCCTCTAAGTCACCTAAGGGTACATTTATCTCCCGGACGATGTACCCACCTGAATTCAACCCCTAATTTTTGACCTGGGTGACCTAGATGGTCTGCAGGGCTTGTGGCTGTGGAACAATCTCACTGCATCTTGTTAGTAATTAGGCCTGTGATAACCCTAGTTAGTTAAAGTAGTAAGCCGTAGTATCTGCTTGGCCGTGATTGATTGAATGAGGTATAACCAGTCTAGCTATGTCTTGATCCAGTACAAGGTTGCTCCCCGTCTTGATTTCCTGCATTATTATTATCTTGTCGATAAATGGTGGGAAACCAAGTTCTGTTCAGATGAAGGGTTACAACCCCGGTCCTTGTTTGGTTTACGGGTTGTAACCTGGCTATCGGAATAGTCCCATGGTTATCTCGTCGTATATCATCTTGATATGTTTTTCGTAATTCTAGTTTTAATATTAGATTTTCTTGTGCTGATTGCTGGCTTTGTTCTTATTTCGTGGCCCCCCTTGTGGCACTTGCTCTTTCTGGGGTTGACCCAGCTGGTTTTGTGTGGCCAGATTTCGGAGCAGCTCTCGAGGATCTACTAAGCTTCCAGCCCAATGGTGGCGACTAAAAGGAACCCGGGCTACGAGTGGGTTTTCTATTTTGTTTCGTTCACTCTATTGTAAAGTTATTCTTTTGAGGCATTTAGCCGACGAGCACCTGTTAGCTCGATGCACTTTTACTTACTGTCTGCCTACGGGCTGTAAACATGATTAACAAATCCTAGGGTTGATCATGTATGTCTTAACTCTTGCTAGTCCCCGTATTTTATACGACTTGCTTCATGATCAGCTGAATATGTAATATTTGGGACGCCTTATTATTTTATATTTAATGATCATATATCTTACGACCTTACTTACTTGCTTGTGATTGATACATTAGGCTTGTTCATGACCATAAGAGACTGTTGGCTTTTAGTAAACCCTCATATTTCAAGACAGCCGTGACCGTATATTGAGGTGGTTTCCATTTCAATATACGTAGCTGGCTGTGTCTGCCCCCGCTCTCCAGTATTCTGGTTCTGGGGCGTGACACGGTTTAAGTGGTGGCCCATGCAGGTCTTGTCAATCAAGAAATGTGAGGGTTTACCGAATAGATGTCTCAATCAGTATTCGCCCTTGATCTCCGCCCGTATTTTCAAATTCCTGAAATTCTTGCCCTGATTACATGCTTGTATCGTTGATCTGTCCTGGTCCTTCCTTATTGTTTTCCTGTGTCGTCTTCTTCAGCGGCACTGTACCTGACCCTGTCGATCAGCGAGGAAGAGCACCTCCCGTGGACCAGCAGCAACCTGGAGATCAAGCCCAATATTCCGGGGCGGCCTCCAGAGTTGTGCCTACTGGGGGAGAGTCACCAGTTCGGCCCGTCCAGCCCACAGAGCCAGATGATGGTACCTTAGTAGGCCTCATCAGAACCTTGATAGCTTTCCAGGATCGTCGAACCGATGCCCTGCACCAGACAGTTCAAGATGCTTTGACCCGAGGCGGACATCCAGGGAACCAGGCGGCAAACAGCTTCAAGAGCTTGAACCCTTCTTTCTTCGACGGCAGCGAGGATGCGATTGCCGTGGATGCATGGCTTCAGGATACCGAGGTGATTCTGGAAGCAGCTAGGACACCCGAGAATGAGAAGGTGGCGGTGGTACGCCTGCAGTTGTTAGACTTGGCTCGCAGTTGGTGGGCGGCGCAAGCCATGGGATTGGTGGTACCCATTGCTTGGGCAGTGTTTAGAGAGAGATTTCAGACGAAGTATTTCGATGCTGTGGCTCGGTACGACCTGCAGACCAGATTTACCAACTTGAAGCAAGGAGGCAGAACAGTCGACAGTTATGCATCAGAGTTTTCTAGACTCAGTAGGTTTGCCCCCACCTTGGTGGCGACCGAGTTTGATAGGGCCCAGCGGTTCCAGCAGGGACTGTATTTGGAGATCTTGTTGGCGGTTGAGCAGTTCAAGCACCAGACGTTCGATGCAGTCTTGAGAGCAGCTAGGAGGCATGAGTATACCTCCCAGAGGATCGTGGATAGGACCGGAGGTAGGAAGCGGTCCCACAGTCAGATGCACCAATCATCAGCTCCAGCCCCGGCAGTTAGGGGTTTGACCATTGGAACTCCGAGGCGGGCGGCCTCAGTAATGTCGGTTCAGCATTCGACCCCGACGTACCCGCAGCAGCAGAAGCAGAAGCAGACTTCCGTAATGGGATGTTCATATTGCGGGAAGCCAGGCCATGTAGTGGCGGATTGTCGCAGGGCGCAGGGATTGTGCCTAGCTTGTGGAGCAGCAGATCATAGGATAGGGTCTTGCCCGAATAGGGGAGGTTCATCAGCATCCAACCCTTCTAGCTCTTCGGTGAGAGGACCGGCCCCAGTACCAGTTCAGCAGCAGCAGTATCAGTCTTCGAGGCCCTTGTCGCCTCAGTCTCAGGCATTCCAGCAACAGCACCCCCAGCAGTATGTACAAGCCCAAGCTCAGACCCAGAATAGGCAGAGAGGTTTCCAGCAGAGGGGACCAGCAGCCAGAGGACAAGGTCAGGCCATGATGATGGCTATGGAAGAAGAAGTTGCCCCAGGTGAGGTTGTGGCAGGTACTATTCTCGTCAACTCCTCTCCAGCGTCTGTATTATTTGATTCTGGTGCATCGCATTCATTTATGTCTGCACGATTCGCGACACGGATAGGATTGGAGCCCGAGTCATTATCAGTGAGGCTCAATATACTTAGTGGTAATGGTCTTGTGGGAGTAGATCGAGTGTTTTCCTCGTGTCGGATCGTAGTTAGCGGTAGGGAGTTCCCCGCTAGATTCATAGAGTTTCCTATGGCAGACTATGGTGTAGTCCTAGGCATGGATTGGTTGAGGAACCAGTATGCTAGGATAGACTGCCATATTGGCAGAGTTGTCTTTAGTATCCCCGGCGAGCCAGAGTTTTCGTTTTCCAGAGGCACAGTGGAGCCATCTTCCACAGCATTGAGGATGGCAGTAGCAGCAGTACAGTTACCCCGGATAGTTGAAGAGTTTCCAGATGTCTTTCCAGAGGAGCTTCCAGGGATGCCGCCAGAGCGGAAGATTGAGTTCACTATAGACTTGATTTCCGGGACAGCACCAGTGTCAGAGCGAGTCTATAGGATGGCGCCTTTAGAGTTAGAGATTTTATACAAGATGATTGAAGAACTGAGGACCAAGGGATTCATCCGTGCAAGTGGATCGCCTTGGGAAGCCCCGATGCTTCTTGTAAAAAAGAAGGATGGTACGTCCAGGCTATGTGTTGATTATCGTACCTTGAAATCAGTGACAATCAAGAACAGATACCCTCTTCCGAGGATAGATGACTTGTTTGATCAGCTCAGAGGGGCTTCAGTGTTCTCGAAGATAGACTTGTGGTCAGGATACCACCAGATCAGAGTCAGAGAGCAGGACATCCCGAAGACAGCATTCAGATCGAGGTATGGACATTGGGAGTTCCTTGTTATGCCCTTTGGAGCAACCAACGTACCAGCAGTATTTATGGACCTCATGAATCGCATTTTTATGCCTTACTTGGATCAATTTGTGATCGTGTTCCTAGATGACATCCTGGTCTACAGCAAGAGTGAAGCAGAGCATGAGCAGCATCTCAGCGTCGTCCTCCAGACGCTTAGGGAGCATCAGTTGTACGCCAAGTTCAGTAAATACGAGTTCTGGCTCGATCGTATTTCATACTTGGGTCACATCATTACCCGAGGAGGAGTGGAAGTGGATCCCCAGAAGATTGTGGCTATCGCGTCATGGCCGGTACCCAGCTCAGTGGCAGAGGTTCGCAGCTTCCTTGGATTGGCCGGCTACTACCGACGGTTCGTTTCAGATTTCGCAAGGATTTCAGCGCCGATGACCCAGTTGACCCGCAAGGATGTGCCGTTTGTTTGGACAGCAGAGTGTCAGGAATCATTTGAGAAGTTGAAGCGAGGTTTGATAACGGCTCCCATTCTCACCCTTCCAGATGGGACCGAAGGATTCACAGTTTATTGCGACGCTTCAGGCAGAGGATTGGGGTGTGTCTTGATGCAGCATGGGAAGGTAATATCTTATGTGTCACGTCAACTACGTGATCATGAGAAGAATTACCCGACCCACGACTTGGAATTGGCGGCGGTAGTGTTTGCTTTGAAGTTGTGGAGACACTACTTGTACGGAGATAGAGTGGAGATCTTTACTGATAATAAGAGCCTGAAGTATGTTTTCACCCAGAAGGACCTTAATATGCGGCAGAGAAGATGGCTCGAGCTACTAGTGGACTATGATGTGGATTTGTAGTATCATCCCGGGAAGGCCAATGTTGTAGCAGATGCATTGAGCAGGAGAGCCGGAGTTTATTTCCTGACGGCGCAACCAGAATTATTGGCAGATCTTCAGAAGATAGGAATTGAAGTGGTTCTTCCAACCAGCGTGGCATTGATGGCCAGCCTACAGGTTTAGTCCAGCATAGTTGAGAGAATCCGGGTGGCGCAGTCAACAGATTCCAAGATCCAGCGACTCAGAGCAGAGTGTGAAGCAGGAAGAAGGCCAGAGTTATGTATCCATAAAGACGGTACACTTCGGCATGGCACTCGTCTTTGTGTATCCAGTGGAGATATCAGACAGGAAGTCATGGCAGAAGCCCACAGTTCATAATATTCTATTCATCCGGGTGGTACGAAGATGTACCGTGATATTCGTCAGCATTTCTGGTGGAATGGCATGAAGAGGGAGATAGCCCGATTTGTCTCTCGTTGTTTGGTTTGCCAACAGGTTAAAGCTGAACATCAGCGGCCCGCTGGACTTTTTCGACCCTTACCGATCCCAGAATGGAAATAGGAACATATAACCATGGATTTCGTGACCGGATTGCCCAGATCTCCGGCCGACAGAGATGCTATTTGGGTAATTGTGGACAGGCTTACCAAGGTGGCACACTTTCTCCCATTCAGAGTTGGACAGTCGACGGCTCAGTTAGCAGAGATGTATCTCAGGCAGATCGTCAGGCTTCACGGTGTGCCAGTCAGCATCACCTCGGACAGGGATTCAAGATTCACATCACACTTTTGGCACAGCTTGTAGAAGAGTTTGGGGACTCGCCTTCAATTCAGCTCAGCTTATCACCCGCAGACGGATGGTCAGTCAGAGCGCATAATCCAGACCCTTGAAGATATGTTGAGATCCTGTACCCTTGACTTTGGTGGTTTATGGAAGAATCATCTGCACCTGGTGGAATTCTCGTACAACAACAGTTATCAGGCCAGTATCCAGATGGCACCTTTCGAGGCTCTTTATGGCAGGAAGTGCAGATCCCCGCTAGCATGGGACGATGTCGGAGAAAGGCAGATGCTCGAACCCGAATTGATTTCCCAGACGATTGAAGTAGTCAGGAAGGTCAGAGATCACCTCCGAGTTGCCCAGGACCGCCAGCGCCATTGGGCCGATGCTCATCGGCGTCCCTTAGAATTTGCTGTCGGCGACCATGTATTCTTTAGGATCTCGCCTAACCGCGGCATCATTCGCTTCGGCGTGCGGGGAAAGCTTAGTCCTAGGTATATAGGGCGGTTCGATATTCTAGAGCGAGTAGGAGATGTATCCTATAGTCTCGCTCTTCCGCCGTCGCTAAGTGAGGTGCATGATGTATTTCATGTGTCCCAATTACGACGGTATATTCCAGACCCGAGCCACATCCTAGACCATTCGGAATTGGTTGTTGGTACCAACCTTTCGTATGAGGAGAGGCCCGTGTCTATATTAGACCGAAGGGAGAAGATACTCAAGAACAAGACTATTAAATTAGTCCGTGTTGCTTGGGGTCATCACTCTCTAGGTGAGTCAACGTGGAAGCGTGAGGACGACATTCGATCACGATATCCCTACCTGTTTGACTCGTGAGGTATAATGTCTTTCTTATGCCTTACGTTTTCCCATCCTTGCTTGCATTGTATGATTGTATGATTGAACTGCTTAGTGTAACTTTACTGTGCTTACTGTAGCTTATCGTGGCAATCTCTAGCTCCTTGATTAAATTTCGAGGACGAAATTATTTTAAGGTGGGTAGAGTTGTCACCCTCATTTCTCGTATTTCCCGTATTTCCCGTATTTCGTATTTATACTCGTATCTGGATTTTGGCATGTATTTTTATTTTTTATTTTTCTCAACTTATAGAATTTCGGTATTTCTCGTATTTTGAATTTTGTCATGGTTCGGTTTTAATTGGTTTGGATTGGGTTGGTTTGGTTTGGTTCGGTTTATTTGAGCATTGGATCACCTTAACCTACACTCCACCCTCAACACACTACATCCCACCCTCTTTAAAACTCTACCAACATTTTCTCTCTCCTCATAACCACCATTTATTTCTTTCTTCTTCTTCTTCTCCTTCCTCTACACAACTCTCCCAACCCTAGGCAAGTGCATCTTGCTACTACATGAGGACCCTCTTTTATTTGTCCATTTGCTAGATTAGGACATGGTGATCAACATTAGTTCTTGGCATTTTGTGATTTGAAGTCTCCATTGTTCTAGATCTAAGTCTTCCTATTTTTGGATTTTTGCATGTTTTGATCTATTTTAGTTGGTTTTCTATGAGTTTTGATGTTTTCATATGGAAGAGCATTCAATTCCACCCAAATTGGAACTTTGGAAATCCGAATTTGGAGTTCGGATGGCCAAGTTATGATGCTGTGTAGCCTTGAGTTCAACCATGGTGTTCTTGCTGTTTGGAGAAGACAGTGAGCAGTGTGCAGAGCTGTTTAGCTTACGCACACTAAGCTGCGCGCGCTCTTTAGCGTACGTACGCAGACTTGGGTACGCTTCCTGTTGGAAGCGTGTCTCCTTGAGCGTACGTAACTTTTCACCTACGCTGCTCTTTCAGCGTGCGTGACTTTTCACCTACGCTGCTCTCTCAGCGTGCGTGACTTTTCACCTACGCTGCTCTCTGTAGCGTGCGTGACTTTTTACCTACGCTGCTCTCTGTAGCGTGCTTGACTTTTCACCTACGCTGCTCTCTGTAGCGTGCGTGACTTTTCACCTACGCTGCTCTCTCAGCGTGCGTGACTTTTCACCTACGCTGCTCTCTGTAGCGTGCGTGACTTTTCACCTACGCTGCTCTCCGTAGCGTGCGTGACTTTTCACCTACGCTGCTCTCTGAAGCGTGCGTGACTTTTGCGTACGCTGCTCCCCTGACCCCTTGCTTAACCCATTGGCTCTTGGAATTTTGGTCTTATTTCTTTAAGCTTGGCTCTTCTATAGCCCTGTATATTGATATTTTATTAGATATTTTATGCCCATTTTATATCCTTAAGCCTTTTGTCATGAACTTGATTTTACTTAATATGTTTGGAATGACTATTGTACATGGCATGGTATGACAATGAACTAGCATAACACGACAGTGACCCGTAGTGGTGCACTCCAGACATGATCAACCTGACATGATAGTGGCCTGTCGTGGCGCACTCCTGACAAGTACCCTGACATGATTTATCTTAATGCTGTTGCGACGGCTAACTTAACTTGACTTGCCTTGACACCGTGGGTGGTTCTTCCTTACTTGCTTGTTAAATCCACTTGTCCTGTCTTGCATCATGTCTAGGATGGGACTCCTGAGTACCACGGTCAGGCGCTCCTACTAAAATAGATTAAGGTTAATAACTAGAATAACACAGTAGTCATGAAGAGATGACACAGCTACAGGCAATCCCGTTACCTGGACGCTCTTGGGATCTGTAGCCTGCCGTCGAGTAGGGCACATTTCCAGCACACCGTCGCGTGTTGCACCCTCTAAGTCACCTAAGGGTACATTTGTCTCCCGGACGATGTACCCACCTGAATTTAACCCCTAATTTTCGACCTGGGTGACCTGGATGGTCTGCAGGGCTTGTGGCTGTGGAACAATCTCACTGCATCTTATTAGTAATTAGGCCTGTGATAACCCTAGTTAGTTAAAGTAGTAAGCCGTAGTATCTGCTTGGCCGTGATTGATTGAATGAGGTATAACCAGTCTAGCCATGTCTTGATCCAGTACAAGGTTGCTCCCCGTCTTGATTTCCTGCATTATTATTATCTTGCCGACAAATGGTGGGAAACCAAGTTCTGTTCAGATGAAGGGTTACAACCCCGGTCCTTGTTTGGTTTACGGGTTGTAACCTGGCTATCGGAATAGTCCCATGGTTATCTCGTCGTATATCATCTTGATATGTTTTTCGTAATTCTAGTTTTAATATTAGATTTTCTTATGCTGATTGCTGGCTTTGTTTTTATTTCGTGGCCCCCTTGTGGCACTTGCTCTTTCTGGGGTTGACCAGCTGGTTTTGTGTGGCCAGATTTCGGAGTAGCTCTCGAGGATCTACCAAGCTTCCAGCCCAATGGTGGCGACTAGAAGGAACCCGGGCTACGAGTGGGTTTTCTATTTTGTTTCGCTCACTCTATTGTAAAGTTATTCTTTTGAGGCGTTTAGCCGACGAGCACCTGTTAGCTCGATGCACTTTTACTTACTGTCTGCCTACGGGCTGTAAACATGATTAACAAATCCTAGGGTTGATTATGTATGACTTAACTCTTGCTAGTCCCCGCATTTTGTACGACTAGCTTCATGATCAGCTGAATATGTAATATTTGGGACACCTTATTATTGTATATTTAATGATCATACATCTTGCGACCTTACTTACTTGCTTGTGATTGAGACATTAGGCTTGTTCATGACCATAAGAGACAGTTGGCTTGTAGTAAACCCTCATATTTCTAGACAGCCGTGACCGTATATTGAGGTAGTTTCTATTTCAATATACGTAGCTGGCTGTGTCTGTCCCCGCTCTCCAGTATTCTGGTTCTGGGGCGTGACAATTTAAGGCAAACCAAATAATTCCAGTTGAAGGAAAGGGTAGGGGTTATCTAGACAATAGGTAGAAATTTATAGAAGTGAATTTCGTTGAAAGATCATGGAGAAAACGTACCGCGAAGGACTGCTGTTCGCTGCCATTACTGCCACTGCTGGCGCTGTTCTACGGCGGCTGTTGCCGACTCGTCGTCGCGCCTGGCCAGCCGGAGGTCACCTGCGGCGGTGCGCGCGCTGGGGGGTGCCAAGGCATGGAGCTGCTCGGGTTAGGGTTTGGTTTAGGGTTTATGAGAGATCCCTCTCCCGTTCTATACATATATATAATACGGTTTTGTTTTGGTTTCACAGGGGTCGAGGGGGAAGAACTCGGTTGGGCTTGGGATGGGCCGTGAGTTTGGTCCTCCTTTGTTTTCTTTGGTTTATTTTTTTTGTTTTTATCTTCTTTTCTTTTCATTATTTTATTATATCTATATATATTTGTTACAAGGCATAGGTACACTTAATATATATTTAAATAACATTTGCAATACATGTTTAGTAAAATAAATACATTTATAACTTACAAGAATTATATAACAAGCCTTATGTAATATAAATACTAAATATTATAATCAATATATAAATAAAACTATTATAAGTGTATACATTTGTAATTAAATTAAATAAATGTATGTACATATAATAAAACACATGCAAGATCGTATCTAACCTACTGATTCCAAAAGAATGTACAAGGACATTATTTATAAAATATATTATCCATTTAATGATAATAAAGTATATATGTCATATGTAACTATTATAAACTATTTACTTGGCCATAAAAGTAAAAATACCAATATAACCATTTTATATATACCATATATATCTACATGGTCGTTTTTGGGCGTACGATATGTCTACATGAGTTTGGACTGGCTTGGGTCAAGTCCGGGCCAGAATAGTACAGTCGGGTCTCTTAAAAGTTAATAATCTAATAATAAATAATTAAAAATATTTAAAGGGGTCATATCACAACTTAGTCTAGTTTTCCTAGTTAGGACATCACTATGGCTCCGCCTTCCCCCTCATAGTTAATACACTAGTCAAGGCACGCCACTGCACTATCCGTGCCACGATTTCTAATCATCTTGTACTCCAAAACTTAACCGTGACTTAAAGCATTCTACCGTAATAATTAACTAATTAATTATTTATAAAAATTCTAAAATCACCATTTAATTCAAATAAATAATAATAATAATAATAATAATGATAAAATATTTCAAAAACTTTCGAGAAGGGGAGCTACACTAGACAAGTAGAAAGTGCACTAGTAAATATGTAGCTTCACATGTTGAATTAGTACAGATATTTGTGAGTTTCGACAAAGAGCCGCTCGCCAGTACATGATGTGTGCTGACCCACGTTGTGGGCATCCTTTTCAGAAAGCAAAGGAGACATGGGAATTTCAAGTGAGGCACTAAAGCTCGTTTAGCCTAATAGAGCTGTGGATTGTCTCGAAGCTTCTTTTCATTTCTAGTCAAAGTTGTAAGTTTCTTTTTCTTGAATGTGTCTTTACATTCCAGCATGTAATAAAGGGATATCATGTATGGGCATTGCGACTATTTTCTCAAAGAGAGTTTTAAAGAGAATCATGTAGCCAAGATAAGACAAATTTGAGTTACAAAGCTTTGTACTTGTATTCCTATCAAGTTTATCAATAAAAGAAGTATTTCCATTTCAAATCTCTGCGTCCAATATTTGGTTTTTTGCAATAAGTGGGTGCGTGCGTGTGTTTTGTTTGACTAGCTGTTTTGTGCATGTACTTTGCCTTGTGCAAGCGCAACTTAGGCTTGCACGGCATCACGCCTTAGCGAGGACGAACGATCCCGCAGGGATCCAGGCAAGGCGGACGACCCTAGCGGGATCGGGGCAGTAGAAGCATGAAAATTTCAGCAGAACTGGACATATGCGCCCAAGTCACTAATGAGCCTTATGCGCCCAAGTCACTAATGAGCCTTATGAGCCTAAGCCACCAATGAGCCCTATGCACCCAAAATCTTCATATACGCTTGCGCCCAAGACAAGCTCCTCCAGAAGGGGGGCGCATAGCCCTGTTTCAGGCTATGCGCCCAAGCCAGAACAGCCCCTGACTCGGTCAAAGCCACGATCAAAACGTGCACTGAAGCTGTCACTTCCCGTTTCCAGAATGCGTATTTTAATACATGTATTGCTTTAATATATTTATTTAAATATTTATCATGTATTGTTCTGTATTTAAATTTTTTTAATTTTACGCTAATTATTTTTCTGCATTTTACTTCTACTTTTACTTTGCTTTTGGGATCGGCCTGAGTTGGTTTATTTTCCGGCCTTGGATGGTTCAACATGAACCCAACTCCCCACCTACCACCACTCCTTCATTTAAAGCCCCATCCTCTTTTCTCTCTCTTTATTACTTCTTCTCATAACTCTTTTTCTTCCTCATAAACTCTCCCTCACCTACCCAGCCGCATAGGCAAGTGCCAACTTGCTTCTTGGTGGATATCCATTTTTGTTGTTTCATTGTCTTCCTCTCAAGATTCTTAGATACTTTAGTACTTAGCATTTTCAATTTCCATGGTTCACTTCATGTAGATCTAAGTTTAATACATTTTCGGATTTCTTAAGTTTTGATCTAGCTAACTTTGTTATTTCCAAGTTTTGATGGTTCCATATTGTAAGAAATTTTGTTCTACCCCATTTTGACCTATGAAAATCCAGATTTGGACTTGAAATGAAGGATTTTGGAAGGTTGGAAACAATGGCTTCCATGGTTCTGTTCTCGAAAAAGTGGAGAAGAAGAACAGCGCTTGACCGCATGAGTTTTCATACGGCAAGTCTTCCTTGGCCGCATGGCATTCTTGGCCGTATACCATTCCCTTGCCGTATGAACACCGTTCAGCTTGGCCGCATGAGACCCTTTAGTACTCAGCCGCATAAGCTCAGGATTGTGTAGCCGCATGAAGTTTTCCTTCCTGGCCGCATGGGGGTGCCAGTATCTCCTAGCCGCATGGACATTTAATCCAAGCCTCATGACTCAGGACCATTTCTTGGCCGCAAATACCGCATCTAATTTCAGCCGCATGAGCTCTGATTGAATCCGGCCGCATGGGCGCATGTCCTTCCGAGCCGCATATGACCTTACTTTTTCAGCCGCATAAAGAGTTACTTTTTCAGTCGCATAAGGCTTGACCCTTCCAAGCCGCATGGCTGAGCTTGAACCCCAGCCGCATAAAGCTTGTCATTTCTACCCGCATGGATTTAGTTAATCCCAGCCGCATGAGACTTTCTACCCGAGCCGCATAGGGCCCAGATCCCCTATCCGCATGAACTTGATTTCCTGAGCCGCATAAGACCCGATTGTTCAGCCGCATGGGACTTGATCTGTTCAGCCGCATGGGGTCCCTATCCCCGGCCGCATAGACTTGTTATTTCTTAGCCGCATGTGCATGTCTTCCTCAGCCGCATGAATTAATAATTTCCCGGCCGCATGAACTCTAATCCATAATGCCCTTTGGGCTGATTCTGTCCTAATTAACATTGATTGTTATCTTGACATTAATTAACATTGATTGTTATCTTGGCATTAATTAACAGTGATTGTTATTAATAATTGATCATGCGTTCCTGGTTGGAACTAAGAGACTGGCTAGTCGTCTTATTGAATTGAATGAATAAGACACGTTCATATTAACTATGAACTATTGTAATTGACTGGCTGATCCCGAACATTGGCATACAGGCACATGCATGCTTAATTTATTTATTTACTTATTTCCTACAAAAGCAGCATGTGTACTTTATGGTCAAGGCATGATTATACCGTGGTTAGTTTTGATTGTTGCATTACGCTATGTAAGATCTACAACCTAAACCACACGGGTATCGTTGTAGAGTTGTGCATATAGTACCCAGTACGGAAGTACTCATTCTGAATGACCATGATCCACGGCATGGAATTTCACTTAACATAGAGGCTACTAAGTTAAATAAAATAATGATTGCATAGAGGTAATGGATTCCTGAGTTCTTACATGGCAGCCCACTTTGGGACTATTAGTGTCCGACAGGCCGGCTGGTTCCCACAGATACTGCCAATCTGTCACACGGGCAGGGAGCTGTATCTGCTTGTATTATTAATTGTACATTGTATATTGATGACGGGGGTCCCGCTGGGACTCGTCTAATTCATGATTGGCGCAATTGATTGACTGGATAGACTAGCCTTGCTTGCACATAGTAAGAACTGAGGAATCCTTATTGCATAATTTCATGATAACTTATAACTCACCATAGCAAGCCGTAGTAGTTGCATGGCCGTTTAAGTTGACTTGTTTGTGTACTGTACCTACTCTGTTGACTAACTAAGACGATCAGAATGTCAGGGCATGACGGGTCAACTTCTGTCCTTGTTTGGTTGGGAGGTTGGTTCGAAGTGTCGCGATGTTACGTGAATCCTAGTAGCTAGCAGAGATCTATTTTCATATTCTCTTATTACTGGTTTTAATTCCTCATATCGTGCTCCCTTGCGGTACTTGCTATTAGAGGTCTAACCTCTCTGGTTTTGCATGGCCAGATTTAGAGCCGGTCCCCGAGGACTCAGCTTACTTTCACCTCCAAGATGGTCAATACTAGAGGAATGACCGCAGGAGGACTCGAATGGTTTCCTTACTTCCCCGCTCATTTGTTATTTACTTTATACTTGCAGTTTGGCACCGACATGTTAGTCGGATTGTCTTGTAATTACTTTTACATAATTGTAACTAAAGTCAGACTGCAGCTGATAAACAATTGTGTATACTTTGCTACATCATCTGGCTATATTTTGTAAAGCCAGATATCAAGAACATTTTGACTGAGCGTTTGGGACGCCTTACTGCTTTATCGTACATGTTCTCTATTTCTGTTTCTTGTTTGAATGATTGAGACAATAGATGTGAAGTGACCATAGTGAGACTTTCATGTAGTATGTACCCCTTGTCTTTTAGACAGCATTGATCGTATTATACGGTATTCATCTACCCGTAATACGTAGCTGGCTGAGTCATTCCCCCGCTCTCCAGTATTCTGGTTCTGGGGCGTGACAGAAGCATATGGCCACGTCAGTCTCCACGAGCAGTCGTGCACCGAAGCATGCGACCACATCAATACCACGACCAACCCACGATCTTACAGTCTGCATGCGCCTACACCCTATGCACCTAAGGCAGGACTATGCGCCCACATGAAAACTAGTGTATTTTCTCATGTGGGCGCATAACATCATTCCAGCTCAAGAACGACTATAAAAAGGGATTTCATCCCTCTTCAAAAGACAGAACAAAGAGCATTTTCAAGAGCCAAATTGCTGCACTTCTTGCCAGTGAGCCGAGAGTTAGCAATTTTCTTAGGTTTTCTCCCACTTTTGTAATCGAAGTATCAACGGAGTAAAGGAGCAACTGTCGCTCGATCCCCATCATCCCATTCCCCAGAATTCTTTTTGTACTCGGGGATCCTCAGCGCAGGATCTTTCAGACATACTCGATTTGTGGTGTCTTGCGCCAATAAAGAAAAGACAGTGTTTCTTCTTCTTTTTGTGTGTGTCTACAAAATAGCAACTCTGCTGGGGACTACCTTTTCCTCTGACGAGAAGGTGGTGATGCAATCTGATACCAACAAATTGGGGAGCACTCAGAAGATCTGATCGTGAAGTTCGATCAGCAGGCGTTCGAAGAGATGCTCTCGAGGGACGACTCTACTCCCTCAAAATCAGCAAAGCCAAACAAGTCTCGCAAGACTTGGCTTCCGAAGGCTCACCGTGCATATCCTGCCAATGTCATAGAAGATATGCAACTGAAGGACTCTGTCACATGGGCTCATGGCTCCGCCACAGAAGCTCCGAATGAAGAAGGCTCACACCGTTCCGGACTCTACTAGCCCAACGACTTCTCTCTTGTGCAACCAACAACAGAGCATTTAATGTACGAGACTTGGCAAAGGAAAACACTACGATGCCAAGAATCAGAGCGTTCCACACTCTAGGAAAACCCAGCAAGGCTCACAAACAAAAGTGGCCAAGCTGGAAGAAAACAGTCCTGCTCCACCAAGCATGCGCCCAAAGCTATGCGCCTAGGAGGGTGTGTGGACACATAACCCTAATCAGAAGGCTTCTGTCTTCGACAGATTGGGCATCCAGGGTCATGCGCCCAAGGCCATACGCCTAGGCTCAACTGACCCATACTATGCGTCCACATCGAAGAAGCTCAGTCATGCTGCCAAGAAGCATGCACCCACAGGCAGACTCCAGGGCCTATGCGCCCACAGAAAAAGACAAGCCCCAATGCATATAACATGGGGCTGTCTTCAAGGACATCACATAACTTAGGTGTGGGGATTGCCCTGCACGTGAACTAAGTCTGTATGCGCCAACTCTCCTTATAAACCCACATGCAAAGCTCGACGATGCATGTGACATGGGTTTTAAGGCAAAATTCCCTTCCGCTGACTTTGCGATATGTTAAATCATAAGCATAAAGCGAGGGAGGACACAATAATTCATGGTGTACATTCGTGCACCAGTATTGTCATCAACTGTTGTTGCTCCAAAGTAACGAGAGTGCCTCAGAAATAGTCCATACTTCGACGACTGTATTTCTCTGACGATGAAGAGCCACTGTGTGTTTCATCCAACATGGCTTCATGGGGTCCCCCTTATGGAAGCCCCAATCAAAGACGATGGACCATGAACCCAACTTTCTCTCTCAGTTTCGCGAGAAGGATAAGAAGAAGTCGGCCAAGAGATGGCCAGTAGGCTGTCACATCTGAAGGAGTTATTTGGGTACTCGGTCGAAGGCGAGATTCCGTATAGATGACGATGAGTCCCAAGCTGGAGGTAGTACGTGTCACGACCCGCACCCACCGGGAGGGTATGAGTACGTAACAGCGCCCAGCCTACGCCGCAGTGTCGGCGGTAGAACGCTGTTCTAGGTCATGAACTATAACCATAATATGAATACTCTCCATAAGGAGGCCAACATAGAGGTACAACTCAATCACAATCTAAGGTAGAATGTAGCATGATGGAAATAGATAAGAAATCCTCAACTGAGGTACATCAGAAAGAAATAACAAAGTCTCAACATCTATAAAATATACAATTCTGAAAGTAAAGACAACAGTTTAAACATGAAAAAAGAGGACAGTCTAAGCTATCTACACTATATAAGGTATCATCCTGAGCAGCTGCCTGAACCTCCCCAGGGGTCCAGGTCGCGAGTGTCAACTAGGCAAACTCCAAGTAAGGGTGCAGGGTTCCTCATCATCCTCTGTAAAATTTTCAACAGGTCCAGTCAGGACGGGAGCAAGCACAAAACATCTCACGCAGTTCATATCATGTTAGGAAATATAAAGCATGTAATAGAGTAAGGTACATAAAACGCTGAAAGAAAGAAGTATATGAAAAATAGTAGAGATTTGATAACAGGAAATATCTAAATATGATAAGTAAGAACTGTAAGCCTACTATGATTTAGAGTACAATATGGTTATGTAAACGGGTTAGGTTATACAATAAAATGGGACTCCTTTGTACGTGAGTGTACAATGGACATATACAATTTCTTATACAATAGGATTGATCACATAACCACTTCTACTCTCCCTCCCAATCAATACACAAGGATCCAATTCAGTTACGTTACCTTATACAATGGCTTGTACAATGGCTTATACAATGGCTTGTACAATGGCTTGTACAATGGCTTGTACAATGGCTCAATGTGATAATGAGAGTACAATATGCACAATGACTGTACAATGATAAGGGTATTCAATAAATACAATATGTAAGTAAAACACACATCACAATATATTTAGTGAATACAAGGAGATAACATCTCAGAAGAAGATCCGTATAGTACCAATCCGTGATAATGATCGTGTCAGCATCAAGTACAGTAATCTAGAGCAAGAATATAAATCCATACAAGTATGAAATGGTCAGAGAATATACTCGCCTGATATCTGAATGTCCAAGGTAAAGATACTGTCCGAAGAGAGGTGTCTGGCTCCTAATTAGAACAACACAAGTCACAACATGTCCAGAAGGGTAATATAAAGCACTACAATGCATTCTACATGAATCTAGGTCAAACTAGGCCAAAGTCAACCCTTGGTCAACTCTGGTCAACTGCACTAGTCAAACTAGGTCAAACTAGGTCATGTCCTAACCCAGCAAGTCTTACTAGGCCTAACCAAGACTATCCTAGCAAGCACACATTAATACAAGGCTATACAAGCCAACATACACCCAACTCTATATAGCATGGAATTATTCAATACTCAAATAGGCAAGAATTTACATTGGATATACACTAGGTAATCTATTTCTTTAAACTATATATGTCTACACATATTACACATGTATATATTGGTATTCAACATTAGGTCTATAATCATGGCATTTCTAATGGTTATATAAACTTATATATTACAACACAATATGCTAACATATATACAATATACATACATAGCTAAGTTAACTGTATTCATAAATACTTATTTAAGAGGCTATGTGTATGTGAACATGGCAAAGGGGCAAGTGAGGGTTAAATGGGCATACATAGTGTATACATATCAAAGAGTGTCAAAGTGTAAGTGAACAAAGTGTCAAGTGTGATAGTGTCTACATAGTGTAAGGGGTACATGAGGTAATATAGGATTTGTGTTAACATAGAATATTACATCTCATTAACTAGTATATTGCATACATTACATCTATTATTATATTACATTCATGTTTGCATTCATTCATCATTCATTTATTCTCTTGCACTACTATATGCACCATACATTACATACTATGGAACCTACATATTCATTACAAGACATACTTATACATGCTTACATTAGATAGGATACTTACACCTCATACATCATTTATTTAAACATTTACTCATGCTTGCATTCTCTATCTAATTACATAATGTATATACATTACGTGGGTTAAAATCAAATAGAACATTATATTACACACAAGGGTGCACAAAATGCATATGCCGAATAGTAACTCCTACTAATAATCAATACTGTACCATCTCAGCATGAATTAAAATTTAATTAAGTATGTTATAGATCTATGTGTTAGCTTTCCGAAACTTCAAACGGATCGCGTTTTTGTTTCCGAAAACTCCCGAAATCGCGAAAACACCGAGAACGCGTTTGTCTTTCGTACAGCTGACACTCAAACAATTCTCTAGAAAGTTACCTAAAGAATTAGGCCTATTAATATATGTTTTTGGAAAGCTAACTTCAATACGCTTCTTTTAAAAAAAACGGAAGATTAAACCGAGCTTTGAGCTAGAAGTTATGATATTTCTAAGTTAGGGCTAAAATTAAAATGTGGATAAAAATTATGACGGATTTGGGTAGTTTGAGACAAAAGAACACAAGTATATAACATAATATATCAAGAACTCACTCTCTACACTAATATATATATATAGACACTATAGAACACATCTCCAATACAAAATATGAGATTAAACATGTAATAATTTATTCATACATAACAACAACACATAGTGTGTCCAAATTTGGGATTTTCCCACATGGACACAACCACAACACAAAGGACTCTCCTATGACCTCCAAATGGACACGAAATGGACAAAAATGGAGATACAACCATGGGGGTCATTCCTATGGGTTCAAAATAGACCTATATGCATGAGGAAATGAAAAGGAGAAGGGATTTATACCTTCCGGTAGATCGAATCGAAGAAAAGTCTTCCCGGAGCGACACCGACACGTAGAGATTCTAAAAGGACACGAACGAGCTCCGAATCCTCCCAAACTTGGGTAGCTTCCTCCTTGGCTAGAATGGAGAAGGAAAGAAGAAGATTTGGTGGTGAAATGGAAGAATTTGGTGGAGAAATTGCTAGGGATTGCTCTCTAGAAATTTGGGGAAGAACAAGAGAGAGAGTGTGGATGAGAATAATGAAATGAACTTGAGCCTATCCTCTCCCAAAGTGGCTGGCCATATGGGGCTATTTGTCCTATTATGGTAAGGTCCAAAATGCCTCCACTAACCTATTCTATGAGTATTAGGAAAGGGCTAATTGGTTGGGGCTAAATTAGTCATTCTAAAGTCTCTAATCACACTAACCTTATCCATAATAATTAGTCTAACTAACTAAAATTAATATCATGTGGACTTAAATTAATCATGTGGGCCATGCCTAACTAGTGTGTGGGTCCCACTAGAGTCAAACTACCTTCCGGGTCCCCGTTTCAAGTCGGATTGAGTTGAAATTCGTACCCGACTCAAATAACCCCAAAACAATATCATAAATAATAAAATAAATTTTAACCACAAAATAATATCATAAATAATAAAATAAATTTTAAAAGTATTTTAAAAGATAAAATGACAAAATATCCCTGTTTTGAAAACTGGGGGTGACAAATCTATCCACCTTAAAAAAATTTCGTCCTCGAAATTAAAATGATTCTACCCCTTCCAGGTCAAACCCCCACAATCAAAGTCTCAAACTTAATCAATCATACAATTTAAAAGGACGGCATACAGGATCATGGCATACGGTGGTAATGAAAGTCTCATCTAGGTATACTAGTCACACTAGACCAAAACAATCATAAGGTATCCAAACATACAAGCAATCAAGGGTGTTGAACTAGAAAAGTTACAAAAACAACAATCATCAAAGCTGTAAGGCAGTCTACCATCCTATATGAAAACTGGTAATTATCAAAAATAAAATAAGATAACTACTAATCATCTATAAAGGGGTACTATTTAAGAAAAATCAAAAGCAAAAGTTTGAGGAACGAAGGTCAATAGCATTGAATCCAATCACAATATATATATAGAAAGAGAGAGTGTTAGAGAGGAAAAAGCTAACATTATGTAAATGTTATGTGGTTAGTATGTGTATGGGTGTATGTGGACATGTTCATATGGTTAGATAGTAGACTTGTGTGTGAAATATACATAAAAGTGTATAGGAGGATTTGGGTCTCAAAACAATAGCTATCAAGTTATACTATTCATGGCATATTGGTTAAACGTCTACAAGGCACAAGCTATTTACTCATAACATGCATAGCTAACCATATATATGTATATCTATATGTATAGAGATGTAGAGATTTAATTATGTATCTATATACATTATATCATGTATGCATAAACTATATATATAAATCTATATAGATTTATGAACATAACATGGAGATGAAGGGTTAGGTTTACATGGCAGTTGTGAACATTAGTGTAGAGTGTCAAGTGTACATGGGTTAAAACTTGAAATAAAGGGTTCAATCATTCAGTTTAGTTCAACATTACATATTAAATCTGAAATTGAACTAAACATTTAAAAGCAATGTAAAAATGTTAACATGTATTCAGTTTTCAGGATTTTGGAGAAATTCGAACATCAAAACCAACCCAACGTTTACCACAACCACAACCTAACATGTAAGAGTATGAAACCTAACATTATATCCCTATATACAACAATGTATACGGCTCAAAACATTATATTTTAAAAAAAACTGCAAATTGACTAATCACTTAGAATTCAGGCTTAAAGGGTTAATATGCACACAGCTCAGATTTGACAAATTTAAACACAAAACTCAACCAAAAAAAATTTTGAATTGAAACCCTACGTATAACATACATGTGCAGTGATATAAATAAAACTATTATCATGAAATTTTATATTTAAATTACGAGTTAAGCTAGGAAAAGCAGAGAATAAAAAATTGGGGTTTTGAAAATTTAAACATTAACGACATATTAATATGTATTCAGATAGATGGAAATCAAATGTAGCATGCATAAGTGTCAAGAAAGTGTCCACTATATAATATTCATATATATTCTCATGTCCAATAATAAAATTTTAATTCTACGTTAAGACCAACAATTAGATTCCTACCAAGGTTGCAAGCAGGTGATTGACGTAATCAAAACAGTATTATTATTATTATTATTTAATACAAGAATAATAGCAAGAAAGAAATAACGATAAAATCTGTTTTTCCCTGATTTGATTTACCTTTACTTCCTGTTATTAAACTTGATTTTGATGGATTATTGTTGAATTTCTGCATGGGCCACCACTAAAAACGTATCACGACCCGCACCCACCGGGAGGGTACGAGTACGTAACAACGCCCAGCCTACGCCGTAGTGTCGACGGTAGAACGCTGTTCTAGGTCATGAACTATAACTACATAATATGAATACTCTCCATAAGGAGGCCAACACAGAGGTACAACTCAATCACAATCTAAGGTAGAATGTAGCATGATGGAAATAGATAAGAAATCCTCAACTGAGGTACAGCAAAAGAAATAACAAAGTCTCAACATCTATAAAATATACAATTCTGAAAGTAAAGACAACAGTTTAAACATGAAAAGAGAGGACAGTCTAAGCTATCTACACTATATAAGGTATCATCCTGAGCAGCTGCCTGAACCTCCCCAGGGGTCCAGGTCGCGAGTTTCAACTAGGTAAACTCCAAGTAAGGGTGCAGGGTTCCTCATCATCCTTTGTAAAAATTTTAACAGGTCCAGTCAGGACGGAAGCGAGCACAAAATATCTCACGCAGTTCATATCATGTTAGAAAATATAAAGCATGCAATAGAGTAAGGTACATAAAACGCTGAAAGAAAGAAGTATATGAAAATAGTAGAGATTTGATAACAGAAAATATCTAAATATGATAAGTAAGAACTGTAAGCCTACCGTGATTTAGAGTACAATATGGTTATGTAAACGGGTTAGGTTGTACAATAAAATGGGACTCCTTTGTACGTGAGTGTACAATGGACATATACAATTTCTTATACAATAGGATCACATAACCACTTCTACTCTCCCTCCCCAATCAATACACAAGGATCCAATTCAGTTACGTTACCTTATACAATGGCTTGTACAATGGCTTATACAATGGCTTGTACAATGGCTTGTACAATAGCTCAATATGATAATGAGAGTACATATACACAATGAGTGTACAATGATAAGGGTGTTCAATAAATACAATAGTAAGTGAAATACACATCACAATATGTATTTAGTGAATACAAGGAGATAACATCTCAGAAGAAGATCCGTATAGTACCAATCCGTGATAATGATCGTGTCAGCATCAAGTACAGTAATCTAGAGCAAGAATATAAATCCATACAAGTATGAAACAGTCAGAGAATGTACTCGCCTGATATCTGAATGTCCAAGGTAAAGATACTGTCCGAAGAGAGGTGTCTGGCTCCTAATTAGAACAACACAAGTCACAACATGTCCAGAAGGATAATATAAAGCACTACAATGCATTCTACATGAATCTAGGTCAAACTAGGCCAAAGTCAACCCTTGGTCAACTCTGGTCAACTGCACTAGTCAAACTAGGTCAAACTAGGTCATGTCCTAACCCAGCAAGTCTTACTAGGCCTAACCAAGACTATCCTAGCAAGCACACATCAATACAAGGCTATACAAGCCAACATACACCCAACTCTATATAGCATACAATTATTCAATACTCAAATAGGCAAGAATTCACATTGGATATACACTAGGTAATCTATTACTTTAAACTATATATGTCTACAGATATACACATGCATATATTGGTATTCAACATTAGGTCTATAATCATGGCATTTCTAATGGTTATATAAACTTATATATTACAACACAATATGCTAACATATATACAATATACATACATCGCTAAGTTAACTGTATTCATAAATACTTATTTAAGAGGCTATGTATGTGTATGTGAACATGACAAAGGGGCAAGTGAGGGTTAAATGGGCATACATAGTGTATACATATCAAAGAGTGTCAAAGTGTAAGTGAACAAAGTGTCAAGTATGATAGTCTACATAGTGTAAGGGGTACATGAGGTAATATAGGATTTGTGTTAACATAGAATATTACATCTCATTAACTTGTAATTACATACATTACATCTATTATTACATTACATTCATGTTTGCATTCATTCATCATTCATTTATTCTCTTGCACTACTAATGCACCATACATTACATACTATGGAACCTACATTA
>JANAVB010038453.1:0-22837 GCA_029216955.1 Iris pallida
TTGCACGCCTTCATGCATGTCTATATTTCTTAAGTGATTTCAAACGCTCCATATATGTCAGATGTGATTGGTTTGAACAAGTCATTGAGAAAATCACTATCAAAACAAACAATAGCTGTGTTGAGACAGGAAAATTTGATAAATAAAAGAATAGCTGATAGACTGATAGAACTGGTAGGTGAATCAATAACAAATAAAGAGCCATTATGCGCCTGCGTAGACGGCGCTCAAGTTGTACAAGTTGGAGCTTCTTCAATTCAATAACACTCTTTGTCTTGGCAGATATATATCTCCTGACGAACTGGATAAAAAAAAAAATTTTTAAAAAAATTAAAAAAAAAAAACCAGTCAGACTGGACATGACCACTCCTGACATAGTCATCAACTGTTAACTTTATTAGGATATGATAGTAAAGTTTTAAAAGGATAGTTGAACTGGAGCATCAAAATCTGGAAAGAACCACTACTAAGAATCTGTAGAGGATGAGTATTATTTTGTTTAACAATTACCACATTATGTTGCAGACAACCAACAAAATTATGGGAAATGTAAATATGGAAAGGATCAAGACAAATATAAGTCGGTTATGCAATGTGGTTCAATGGGAAGAAGACAAGTTAAAGAAGCAGGTTCCTATTGGGAAATTCGATAGGGATTTGGAAAAACAAAACATAAGTAATGCTAGGTACAATCTACGTGATTGAATCAGTTCATTATTTTAGTATTGGATACTGTCACAATAATATTTCCTTGATTTAGTGATACATACGCTGCCAGTCATCATCCTGATTCCTGAAACCTTCACAAGTAGTACCATATATGCTTTTGTATGTCATGTTTCTGAAAACTGGAAGCCCTTGGATCATCTTGTGCTGCTGAAATAATTCCAGCTTTGTCGACATTAGAGTTTGCCCTTGGATCATGTGCTGCTGAAATGATTTCTGAAAGCTTCTCCTTTGCACCAACATGACTGAATTAGAACATGTTGACATTCTTTGAAATGTGAACCATGTGCTTGAAAGAGTCATCTTCGTGATTATTACCAACCGAGGCAATTTACCTATGTGTAGAAATAATTTGATGCCTCGGAAATTGCATCTTGAAATTGCTCTAGGAGCTAGCTGGCTCTATGGTAAGGACTTCAAATGACAATGGTTGCAAGTGTTTTTCGTGATTGGGTTGTTGTCTTTTATTATCTTGGAAGTTTTCATGTTTAAGCTTTTGGTGGCAATATGCAGATGGGACCGATCGAAACCATGATTTCTTACAATAAACTTCCAGTAGATAGATAGAAACCATGATTTCTTTGGTAAATTGCCTCGGTTTCTCCCGGAATACTACTCATGCTCTGTCTCCCATGACTTCCACTTCCCTCTATAATTTTACGAGCAAATATAAGTAACAGAACAAAATCAACAACGAAATGCAGAATCCTGCATTTCGATGTAATATAGGTAGCACCATATAACGTTGGTTGCAAAAAATTACTCTTCATATATTGGGTGAAATAAAGTGGGCACTTAATAAGCCCGTGACATAGGTTCAAGAATATATGGAAGATTACCCATTACTACATAGCAGAAAAATGCTCAAACATTACCGCATCATTAATTTCACTCAGGGAGGTCAATCATGCATGGATCTTTTTTCAAATCTCTCATCTGATTACCTTTACTTACGAGATTTTAGCTACATAGGTGTTACCATGTCAAAGTAGGGGTGAGCATTATACGGTCTTGGACCGAAAACGAACCGAATAAGAGATTTCGTTCGGTTTTAAAAAAATCGGTTCGGTTTCGGTTTTGAAAATACTAAATTTTTTTATTCGGTTTCGGTTTCGGTTTCAATTTTGGATTTCGGTTTCGGTCCAAAACCGAAAACCGAATAAAAAATTAGTTTATATATATATATATATATATATATATATATATATATATATATATACGAGATTTTAGCTACATATATACGAGATTTTAGCTACATAGGTGTTACCATGTCAAAGTAGGGGTGAGCATTATTCGGTCTTGGACCGAAAACGAACCGAATAAGAGATTTCGTTCGGTTTTAAAAAAATCGGTTCGGTTTCGGTTTTGAAAATACTAAAATTTTTATTCGGTTTCGGTTTCGGTTTCAATTTTGGATTTCGGTTTCGGTCCAAAACCGAAAACCGAATAAAAAAAATAGTTTATATATATATATATATATATATATATATATATATATATATATATATATATATATATATAATATATATATATATATGTGTGTGTGTGTGTGTGTGTGTGCTTTGGTACCCTTCCCTCATAAGCAAAAACATAAAAATATACCATCAAGATAAATAACTTTCTATCAGATATCTATATTATCTATGGAAAAAAAAAAATAGCCCCAAACATATATATATATATATATATATATATATATATATATATATATATATATATACATATATATATATATATATATATATATATATATATATATATATTTCTTTTATATATATATGGGAGAAAATATATATATATATATATATATATATATATATATATATATATATATATATATATATATATGGGAGAAAACCGCTTCTCTCCGCTAGGGCACGCGGGTCCTCGTAGGTGGTTTCTGATCTCGCGGACGACGGGGTTGACAGCGGCGGCACTCTTGGCGGCGGCGGGCAGCGGCGACACACATGGTGGAGGCGGCGCTATGGGTTCCGGCAACCACGCAGCCGGCCTAGCTGGGGCTCACGGCAGAGGTTCCGGGTCCCAGGTGTTCGCTTGGAACCCGGCATCGAGGGGGGGAGGGAAGGAGGGACGACGGAGCTGAGGCGGCGGCGGCTGGCCGCTCGCTGGCGCGCCGGCCGACCTAGCAGGGATATAGCGCAACGGGCACAGCCGAGGGCGTCCAAACGAGGCTGCTCGGAAGGGAAACAGGGTCGACGACGGTCAAGGGAGGAGGAGTTCGAGCGGGGGACGGCTGACGCATGTGTGGGCCGGTAGAGGGAGGGGGATGGACCACGGTCAGCCATCGTCGACGGTTGGATTGTTTCCCTAGGACGATCGGCCCAGAACTGCCGACTCGAGGGACACCGATGCATCCGGGTGGTGCCCAACGTCCTCCAGGGACGGGTGGGGATCTGCACGGCGATCGAATAGGACAGAAGCAGATAGGAGTAATACGACCGGCACTAGACACACTCAGTTGGGTCCGTGCCCAGAACCGGAGGACTCGCTACACCACCGGTGTGTCCTATTCCCGGGAGAACTCAGAGTATGGGATCTGGCGACAGTAAAACTTATGTTGATTCATGTCGGTCTGGAGGCTACCAAGGAGACGGTGTGATGCATTATATAGCTCCCAAAATGGTGGAAGGTGGGTTTCGGGCATCTTTCACCGAGGAGAAACTTGCGGAGACTTCGGAGTATTGGCGTAATATCCTTATTCTCTGTATACCTGGTGATAAACCTTTCTATAGTCAGATACGAGTGTTTTCTCACTGCGTATGGAGGCCAAAGGGTACGATGGAGTTGTACGCCCGGGAAGACGGGTTCTATTTTGTAAAATTTGGGCTCCAGAAGGACGTCGAAAGCGTTCTGCAAGGTGGTCCCCGAACTTTTGACGGACACTTGATCATTGTGAAGGAATGGACGCCTTAGTCAGTGTGTGAGCGGGAAGTTCTCCATATTGTTGCTATCTGGGTATGCTTCTCGGGACTATCGCTGTCACGCCCCGCTCCCGTAGGAGCGATAGTCCTCGCTAAGGCGTGATGCCGCACGGGCCTAGGTTGCACCGTGCAAGGCTAATCCCAGAAACGACCGATTTGAGCTAGGCCACAGAGTTGCACATAGTGTTCCCATTTTGCAGCAGAAAATAAATGAACACAAGTTGGAACAAATTCAATCTCTTTATTGATATTCACGAAGTTTACAAGCGGCGCTAGGCCGAGATTACAAGTCGCTCAAGCTCTCTCTCTCTCTCTGAAACATAAAAGGCGTGCCAAGTGGCTTACAAGATGGAATGATTCATGACGATGTTCCGATACATTATGTCCTGTATATGGTGCTTCAGCTCCTTGCAACGCTCCAAGGCTCCAGAGTTGGCTTCGCGCCTCAGCACATTCGAGGGAAGCTCCGCACCCGCCGACGTCTCCTGCCCCCTGCAAGCAATCTGTGGGGTTATCAGTACATAGTTATGCACTGGTGGGGAGGCTAGCTCACCCACAATGCTATCATTACCAAACACGTTCTATTTATTTTTATGCACCGTCTATCATTCATTGTCTTTCTAATCTTGCCTTAGGATCAGTTTCATGGCATATTTCATGACCTATCTCGTGTTATCGATTTCAATGTGTTGCATGGAAATACATGCACGACTTACCCATACTTACCGTCCGGCCTTCCCTGTCCAAAGTAAACCAAGTTAGTCAACAATTCATATACAACAACTTATCGTCATTCATGTAAATATTCAATGTCAAGGGTGTGTCCCTGCCTCAGGTCCTAGCGCGTCGTAGGCGTGTTTTCTAACTCATTTGCACGAGGTACTCCCGATCATTTGGTGTGTTATATTCAAGCCTGTTTAGGTGGCACTTCATTCAGTTAACTTAGACTACTTTGTTTCAATGCAAGGACTTGCACGTGGATTGCCACCAGCAAAGCCCACTTAATCTATATGCATCGGTCGTTGGCTATGTGAGCCATTTGGACATTTACTTATGGTATTCTCATCTATCAAGCGTGATGGCTGGTACACCTTGATAGACTATTGAAGTACCCGGCCTTAAGTTTGGTTATGTGCCTAAGCCCTCACACCTGTCCACCCGTAGGTCATGATTTCGCCTAGGCCGACCACGACATCGTCGTTCGTTGCCTTGGAATCGTTTTACTCGTGCACGAGTCCATCCACAACCATTTTGTATTGTCTTATCATTTTAACTTAACGGTTGTCTTTGAGCCATAGGCTGTCTCTGAGCTATAATGCGTTATCAACCAGGTTGGCGGCGGCGTCCGTACAGCGTGGGTAGTGAGCTCCGTTATACGTCCCCGTCATACATGTCGCTAACCATTTTTTTCTTTCTTATCTTTCGTTCATTCTTTCTTTCCTTTCTTTCTTTCACTTGTTCGTTCGTTCATTGATTCATTCACGTATTCATCATTCATTCATTCGTTGATTCATTCATTCACACATTATGCAACTCCCAGTGCGGGAGTCGTCTTGGCGACCCATCGTCTTTCAATGTTACTATACTCTACTCGGAACGACTATGTCGATAGTCTTCCCATTTTATTGTTGTAATCCATTCATTGCTTCATTGTTGAACGCATAAGGAACTTGAATGTAAGCTTGTGCCTTAGCACGAGCGCGGAGTGCGGTACGAGAGTCCCTATATCTTTTGAGTTCTTTTCCATGTTCTAAACAAGCATACAAGATGGGATTATTTCCTTAGCTAGGTGTGTTGAGTCATTTATTAGCATGCGCGGTGTTATCACCTAGCGATTCTAGTGATAGTGTCCGTATTGTTAAGTGTCTAGGCTAAGCAAAGACGGGTTCATCAGAGCCACCCACCTTAGCGATGTTCGCGTCGGCTGAGCGATATTCCAAGCGTGCCTTTGAAAGTCTAAGTTTGGAATCATTCTTGACGGCCAATGTAAGTCTGCATCGATTCTTCATCAGGTCGATGCCAACTCTTCGGGTCGATGGTTCGTTTGAGTTGTTGCACTTGCCGTTTGAATCGGCGTTCCACTAGGGCGGAGCGGGTCATTACAATTGCCTAACTATTGGAGTTTGTCTATGCTAATAAGATGGCCAGCCTTATTGGTAAGCCGACTAGAGCTGATGAGGCTACGTTGAGGCGAGAGGCTTATGTATGCCCGAGTCTTTGTGGAGATTGAGGCAAATAATGTTCTCCCCTCTCAGCTGGAGTATGAGGTTCCTTCGGAGTGGTATGTCACTCCCCGAGTCGACAAACCGTTCGTCCCCGGTGTTACTTTGTCGATTCGATCATCCTCGCTAAGGCGTGATGCCGCACGAGCCTGGAGTTGCGCTCGTGCAAGGCAAGATGACAAGTTCTCAAATGGTTATCCTTTTTATTTTGATATTAATACGCCAAGTCGAAACTTCACAAATTACATCAGAATATAAGACGTAGTATAGGAAGATAGAAATGCTTTTCATTCATAGCTTGCAACGAAGTCTAAGTCATAATTTACATTGAAAGCCGTTGCGGCTACATTGATTGAAACAAAAAGAAGATACATTCGATAAGTTGCCTGAACTACGCTTGCCGTCCTATACATTCGCCCCTTTATACATAAGTCGTCGACTTAAATTGGCTTTAAAGTACTTCAGCATAGGAAGAGCTTCAAACGCCTCTCCGTACTTCAGCTTCGTTTTAGGTTGGAGCGCCCGCCGCACCTGGGGAAATTGGGGGAGGGGATTAGCACACTTGCTAAGCGGACGAGACGAACCAACTCGTCTAAACCGACTCTGATTGTTAGAATAGGCATGCTTTAGAGTTATCTTTCTATTAGAACTAAATGAATTCAGTTCATATTCGATAGCCGTCTTTGAGTATTAAAGCATACAACATAATATCGCAGTTTATCATATTTCTTACCACGGCCGTGCTCGTTCCTGCATGAAAACAGAGATAATATTTACACCTGCATAAGACAATAGGTGAGCATGCTACTATCTTATATGCGGTCATTGATGTTACACATCACTTGGGACTATCTCAATGGTATTTCGGCCCGCTCAGTCTAGGTTGCAAGCCTGACTGACCGTTCTGAAATGCATCAGTGCCGAAGCACGATTAATCATTCCCCCTAGGTCGAGTCGATTCCGATGCCCCAGGATATCGATTCGAGGAAAATATCAACTCATGCACAAGCTGTCCATGACCATGCCAATGCGTGAACAGTTTATATGCAACCAGTTTTGTATAGCGCGGACAGTATTGAACGACATTATCATTTCCCCCGACTCATGCAACGTTTCATTTTCCCCAAGCCGTACTCCGATTTAGCGTCCCGTAGGCACCAAATTGTCCGAGGCATCATAACCCATAATCGACGTTTTGTATTATTTTGCAGCACGTGAAATAGTCTATCTTTTACGAGAACCTTAAACTTTTTCGACTATGTGAGAAACTTGTATTTTTTCAGAGTAAATCGATACGTTTTCTCGAGTTCTTGACTTAGTGGATTGGCATGCAATTAACTTGGACATCGTTCGATTTGAATGAATTCGAAGCAAGGAATAAGTTTGCGGGACAGAGTAGAAAAGAAGGGTCGAATCACCCACCGATTACTTTGCTTCGTACAGGTCGTCGAAGCGCTACGCAACGTCAATCCTTAGTTACGCGAGCTCCTGCAATGCATCAACACTTTGTTAGATTTCTTCTTTTCCCTTGCATCGAAATTTGTAATTGTATCCTTGAAAACGACACGAAAGCACTTCAATCAAGCCCAGCGGCAAAGCTCCAAGAAAACCATACAGCGGTCCGGTCCCATCGAAGGGACTCTTATAGAGAGCTCATGCGCCGAGACTGCAGCCCGCTGCATCTAGGACTTATTCCAACAGAAGTCGTTCCATTAGTTGGATCGATTCTCGTAACTTCCTGTCCAAATCGATTTGAAATCGATGCCGCAAGGCGTTAACGTTTACCAAGCTTAGCGATCGAGTCAGATGGCCATCTAAGTTCCCGACCGATCTGACTCGGCGCAAGCATATTATGAAGTTTCGTCGCCTATCAAAAGCGGGGCGCTACATAATATACCACTAAGAAAAAGTTTTGTCCCGAAACATAAGAACAAGGGTCTGACCTTAATTTAGACGAACAACGCAGGGTACTTCTCTTTCATCTCTGCCTCCATCTCCTACGTCGACTCCTCGACTGTATGGTTCCGCCAAAGCACGCGGACCAAGGACATCGACCGATTTTGCAGCACTTTCTCCTTGCGGTCCAAAATTTGAATAGGCTCCTCCGAGTAAGACAAGTCAGTACGTAGCTCCAACTGATCGAAGCTAACCACATGACTTGGATCGTGCACGTATTTTCGAAGTTGTGAAACGTGGAAAATATCGTGCACATCAGCTAAGGCAGGAGGTAGTGCGATCCGATAAGCAACCGTCGCAACTCGCTCAATGATCTCGAAGGGGCCTACAAATCTCGGGCTCAACTTGCCTTTAACGCCGAACCGTATCACGCCGCGCATGGGCGTTACTTTCAGAAACACATGGTCCCCTACCAAGAACTCTAGCGGTCGCCGACGAAGATCTGCGTAGCTCTTTTTTCGACTTTGCACGATGCGGAGTCTATCTCGAATCAAGCGGACCTTTTCGACGGCCTGCTCCACCAGTTCCGGTCCCAGCACTTGTCGCTCTCTGACTTCATCCCAGCATATCGGCAAACGGCACTTCCTTACGTAGAGCACTTCGTATGGAGCCATCTAAATACTCGACTGATAACTGTTGTTATACGCAAACTCCACAAGCGACAAATGCGTATCCCAACTAGTCTTTAGGTCGATCGCACACAAACGCAACATATCTTCTAAGATCTGGTTGACTCTCTCCGTCTGGCCGTCTGTTTGGGGATGGTACGCCGAACTAAAGTTCAGTTTGGTCCCCATCGCCGCTTAGAGGCTCAGCCAGAAATGCGATAGGAATCGCCCATCTCTGTCCGAAATTATTGAGGCAGGTACCCCGTACAGTCGAACAATCTCATCGACGTAGATTTGTGCTAACCGATCGACGCTCCATCCTACTTTGATTGCGATGAAGTGAGCCGACTTAGTCAATCTATCAACAATGACCTAAATCGCATCATTCTCCCCGCGGTGTCTTCGGAAATCCCACAATGAAATCCATCGAGATGTTGTCCCACTTCCACTCGGGAATGGTGATGTTCTGCAGCTCTCCGCCTGGCCTTTGGTGCTCCGCCTTCACCTGCTGACACGCCATGCATTGCGATACGAATGTAGCCACGTCTTTCTTCATGCCGTGCCACCAAAAGTTTGTGCGTAAGTCCTTGTATATCTTGGTGCTTCCAGGATGTAACGAGTACTTCGCGTAATGCGCCTCCGTCAGAATTTCTTTTCTGAGTTCGACAGTTTTAGGAATGCAGAGCCTTTCCTTTAGTCGCATCGTCCCGTCTCCGTCTTCAGCAAAGTCAGTCGCCCTTCCCGTTGAAATCAGCTCGTGCATTTTCTTCAGGAATGAGTCATCCTCCTGTGCGGTCTTTATCTTGCTAAGCAGGCTCGATCCTAACTTCAGCTGCGCTAGGTGCAGGTGTCGATACTCAATTCCGAGTTCGATACCCATCGCTTCAAGGTCCCGCCGTATCTCCTTGTTTATGGCCAGTGTTCCCATAAACATTCTGCTAAGTGCGTCGGCCACCACGTTTCCCTTGCCCGGTGTATACTCGATCGTTAGCTCGTAATCTCTTATGAGTTTGAGCCAACGTCGCTGTCGTAGGTTGAGTCACCGTTGCGTAAATAAGTACTTCAGGCTTTTGTGATCGGTGTAGATTCTGTATGCCACACCATAGAGGTAGTGCCGCCATAACTTCAACGCAAAGACGATCGCCGCCAATTCTAGGTCGTGCGTCGGTTAGTTTTTCTCGTGCTGCTTCAACTTGCCGTGAAGCATAGGAGATGACTTTGTCTCTCTGCATGAGTACGCACCCGAGGCCAGTTCCCGACGCGTCACTGAATATCTGAAAGCCTTCAGGACCGTCTGGAAGTGTAAGGATTGGAGCTGAGACGAGCCGTTGCTTCAACTCTTGGAAGCTGGATTCACAGTCGTCGCTCCATTTAAATACTACTCCCTTCTGGGTGAGGCGAGTCAGAGGCGATGATAGTTTTGAGAAGCTTCGCACGAATCTATGATAGTAGCCCGCTAAGCCCAGGAAACTCTGAATGTCGCTAGCCGAGGCAGGTCGTTTCCAATCCACCATCGCATCAATCTTCTTTGGGTCCACCGCGACACCTTCGGCAGATATTACGTACCCGAGGAATGTCACGCTACTCATCCAGAACTTGCACTTACTCTGCTTGGCGTATAATTTATTTTCACGCAGAATCTGCAGCACCGTCTTCAAATGTTTCGCATGCTCTTTCCGATTCTTTGAGGAGACAAGGATATCGTCGATGAATACGACTACAAATTTATCTATTTGAGGTCGAAAGACTCGGTTCATCAGATCCATGAACGCGGCAGGGGCATTCGTCAAACCGAACGGCATGACGAGGAATTCGTAATTACCATATCGAGTGCGGAAGGCAGACTTCGATATGTCGTCGGACTTGATCTTCAATTGATGATAGCCTGAACGAAGATCAATTTTTGAAAATATTGCCGCACCTTGCAGTTAGTCAAACAAGTCGTCGATTTACGGCAAAGGATACTTGTTTCGCACGGTCGCCTTGTTGAGTTCCCGATAGTCGATGCATAGCCGCAACGACCCATCTTTCTTCTTCACGAACAGTACGGGAGCTCCCTACGGAGAGACGCTAGGGCGAATAAATCTGCGGTCTAGCAACTCTTATAATTGCACCTTCAGTTCCTTCTGTTCTGCTGGAGCCATTCGGTAAGGCGCCTTAGATATCGGCCGTGTATCCGGAAAGGTGTCGATGCCGAATTCAATTTCTCGATCCGACGGCATCCCTAGCATCTCGTCAGGAAAAATGTTGGGAAAATCTGCCACAACATCAGTCTGCATTATGTTTGTATTATCCTTCCGCGTGTCTCGGACTGATGCCAAGTATCTCGCGCAGCCGGAACGCAGCATACGCCTCGCCGAGATTGTCGACACCATCATTGCCGTCTTCGAGACCGTACCGTACGAATAGGAGAACTCTGTCTCGCCAGGAAGATGAAACACTACTCTCATCTCCGTGCACTCGATCGTTGCACGACAAGCGCCCAACTAATCCATGCCCAGGATTACATCATAATCTTTGATGTCTAGTACGACGGCATCCAAGGATAGATATCTTCCTCCGATGCAAATGTGGCCATCCCTACAAATAAAGTTTGCGGGCATATCGACTCCCGACGGAGTGCTAACGCTAATATTTATATCTAGTGATTGCATGGTTATTTTATTTTATTTCGTAAAATCAACAGATATAAAGCTATGCGTCGCACCCGAATTGAATAATACTCGAGCAGGTATATCTTTGTAGAGTAATATACCTGTTACAATCGTATCGGACGCAAGCGCCTCGTCCCGAGTTAAGGCATTAACTCGGCCTTGAGCTCCGTGGCGTTGGTTCTGTTGGTTGACGGGCACCGCATTCGCGCCTTGCAGTATCGGCGCTTTATGCAGATTCGGAATGTTCCTTGGTGGGTTATGTTAATTCTGAGCTTTCTGCGGGCAATACGTTGCTATGTGGCCTACCTCGCCACACTTGAAGCAGGCTCTTGTCAAGCAATCGGTGGTTCGGTGTCCATGCCTACCGCATCTACTGTAATGTGGTCCGCCATGGCCCCGGTTATCAAATGTGTTCGGACGTTTAGATATTCCCGATCCCCCGGCGTCGTTAGGACGCTTATTGAAGTTGTTACAAACGACAGGCACGGCCCTTTGGGACATACGGCCAAAGATCCGCTCGCTATCAAGTGCGACTTCGTAGGATTCACGATAAGTTTGGCATCGTTGGTTCATGACGTCCCTACGCAGTTCGTCGTTGAGGCCTTGCTGAAAACGCTTGTACCATTCTTCTTTGTTAGACAGGAAGGCGCCGGCAAATTTTACAAGTTTCGAGAAGCTTGCATCATAATCTTCAACACTCATATTCCCCTGCCTCAACATCATGAACTCATCCCCCTTCTGTCGACGGACGGCACGAGGAACGTACTGCTCAAGGAAGGCTGTCTTGAACATTTCCCAAGAATCTTTTTGTTGGAATCGGTTTCACAGATCTCTTGTTTCTTCGCCGCCCACCAGTCATGTGCTCTTAGTTGTAACTGCAGCGCCGCACAGGCCACCCTCTGGGACCCTTCGATGCAGAGGAGATCGAACAAGTCCTCCATCTCTGCGAACCATCCTACTATTACGTCGGGCTCTGCTCGGCCGTTAAACTTCGACGGATTCATTTTGCGAAACTCCTTCACTTTGAACATGGAAGGAGAGTTCATCATTTGCGGGGAACCATCTTCCTCCTCGTCTTCTTCTTGATCACCTTGCTTTTCCCCGGGCTCTTCGTCCGTCGTCTTGGTATCGCCCGCCATTCTGCTCACTATCTGAGTCAGGGCATTCATCTATTTTTGTTGTACCTCAAATTGGGCTTTGAATTGTGTCTGAAGCTGTTGCTGCTGCAGTTCCATCAACTGTAGCATCTTCTCCATAGTCGTCTCGCTAGGGCCAGTACTTTTTGTGCTCGACATACTATCTACGGTTTGGGTTGTTGGGCCGGCGATTTTCTTATCTCGCTTAGTCATTCCTACAAACAGTGTAAATCCGTTAGTATTTTTCAAAAATATCTACGGGCTTACCTGTATGGAACTTGTATTTCACACAGCATGCCGACAAGCATTCAATCAAGCCATCGCAACGAACATTTCAACAATGAAACATCTTTCGAAAATTTAAGAAAATATAACTGTGCTCTGATACAAATTTGTCACGCCCCGAGTCGACAAACCATTCGTTCCCGGTGTTACTTTGCCGATTCGATCGTCCTCGCTAAGGCATGATGCCGTACGAGCCTGGAGTTGTGCTCGTGCAAGGCAAGATGACAAGTTCTCAAATGGTTATCCTTTTTATTTTGATATTAATACGCCAAGTCAAAACTTCACAAATCACATCAGAATATAAGACGCAGTATAGGAAGATAGAAATGCTTTTCATTCATAGCTTGCAACGAAGTGCAAGTCGTAATTTACATTGGATGCCGTTGCAGCTACATTAATTGAAAATAGAAAGAAGATACATTCGACAAGTTGCCTGAACTACGCTTGCCGTCCCATACATTCGCCCCTTTATACATAAGCCGTCGACTTGAATTGGCTTCAAAATACTTCAGCATAGGAAGAGCTTCAAAACGCCTCTCCGTACTTTAGCTTCGTTTTAGGTTGGAGCGCCCGCCGCACCTGGGGAAATTGGGGGAGGGGATTAGCACACTTGCTAAGTGGACGAGACGAACCAACTCGTCTAAACCGACTCTGATTGTTAGGATAGGCATGCTTTAGAGTTGTCTTTCTATTAGAACTAAATGAATTCAGTTCATATTCGATAGCCGTCTTTGAGTATTAAAGCATACAACATAACATCGCAGTTTATCATATTTCTTACCACGGCCGTGCTCGTCCCTGCATGAAAACAGAGATAATATTTACACCTGCATAAGACAATAGGTGAGCATGCTACTATCTTATATACGGTCATTGATGTTACACATCACTTGGGACTATCTCAATGGCATTTCGGCCCGCTCAGTCTAGGTTGCAAGCCTGACTGACCATTCCGAAATGCATCAGTGTCGAAGCACGATTAATCATTCCCCCTAGGTCGAGTCGATTCCGATGCCCCGGATATCGATTCGAGAAAAATATCAACTTGTGCACAAGCTGTCCATGACCATGCCAATGCGTGAACAGTTTATATATGTAACCAGTTTTGTATAGCGCGGACAGTATTGAACGACATTATCATTTCCCCCAACTCATACAACATTTCATTTTCCCCAAGCCGTACTCCGATTTAGCGTTTCGTAGGCACCAAATTGTCCGAGGCATCATAACCCATAATCGATATTTTGTATTATTTTGCAGCACGTGAAATAGTCTATCTTTTTACGAGAACCTTAAACTTTTTCGACTATGTGAGAAACTTGTATTTTTCAGAGTAAATCGATACGTTTTCCCGAGTTCTTGACTTAGTGGATTGGCATGCAATTAACTTGGCATCGTTCGATTTGAATGAATTCGAAGCAAGGAATAAGTTTGCGGGACAGAGTAGAAAAGAAGGGTCGAATCACCCACCGATTACTTTGCTTCGTGCAGGTCGTCGAAGCGCTACGCAACGTCAATCCTTAGTTACGTGAGCTCCTGTAATACATCAACACTTTGTTAGATTTCCTTCTTTTCCCCTTGCATCGAAATTTGTAATTGCATCCTTGAAAATGATGCGAAAGCACTTCAATCAAGCCCAACGGCAAAGCTCCAAGAAAACCATACAGCGGTCCGGTCCCGTCGAAGGGACTCTTATAGAGAGCTCACGCGCCGAGACGTAGCCCGCTGCATCTAGGACTTATTCCAACAGAAGTCGTTCCATTAGTTGGATCGATTCTCGTAACTTCCGTCTAAATCGATTTGAATCGATGCCGCAAGGCGTTAACGTTTACCAAGCTTAGCGATCGAGTCAGATGGCCATCTAAGTTCCCGACCGATCTGACTCGGCGCAAGCATATTATGAAGTTTCGTCGCCTATCGAAAGCGGGGCGCTACATGGTGTATGTACAACGGGTAGATTACGAGTGGGTGCCTCCGGTTTGTAAGTTGTGTAGTTGTTTCGGACACACAAAATACAGGTGTTCCTAGGGGGCGGGAACTCGGGCGGACGAAGGTGCTTCGGCAAGCCCGACAGGAGTGGAGACGGAAGCGGTAGAGGTGGGGCATGTAGTTGACCAGGCTATGGAAGAAGGCGACACTACTGGGAGGTTATGTGATCGGCAGCTGGTGCATAGTCAGGCCATGGGGGCCCGTCAACGGACTCCTATTATGCAGCAACAAACTTGGAAGACTAAAGAAAAATGATTAACACTTACCATATCTTATTCTACAGAGGCTAGTCCAATGGTTTTTTGCAGTACGGCAGGAGGAAGAGGAGAGGTTAGTTGGAAAAAAGGCATTTGCGACTGGAAAGGGTCCCAATAGTGGTAATGTTGACGGGGAGACAGATCTCACTTATAGCAGGAAAAGGTGGGCCTTGGCTACTCGGGCGGATACTGAACACCATGAGTTTACTGATTCTGAGAACAGAAAGGCTTATGCGTTGACAATCGGGAGTGGAATAGGTTCCTCCTTACTGGAAGTCTTGAACATCAGCCGCATAGCCAAGGGAGAGAAAGGAAGGACGTGGGTAATATGGAGGAGGACAACTTACGGCATGAAGCGGTACCACCTCCCGCGGGTGGTATGTGCAGTGATATCACAAGGGACCTCTCCAACTCACAATGTCAATAATTGCCTGGAATGTGCATGGGACTTGCTCTATGGCCCGATGGAAGGAGATTGGGGACATGTTTGCTAGGGAGAAGTGCTCTATAACTGTGTTGCTAGAGACGAAGATTCGGGTTTTTAGGATTCTGGATTGCTTTATTCCTCCCCATTGGAGGCATGCCCATAACCTCCAATTGGGTAGTATGGCGAGGATCTAGATCAGGTAGGATGGCACGGTGTGGGATGGTCAAGTGATCTCTATTTTTGACCAATTGATATCCATCATTTCCTATAATAAAGGCGGGCTCAAGTTCGTTCTTGGTGCGGTGTACGGGCACAATGATCGTCGGGGGAGAGAGAAGCTCTGGGAGGACCTTATTTCTCTTAGTAACTCAGTCGAGTCTAATCTCAACCTTCCCCTTCTGTGCATGGGAGGCTTTAATGCTTTTTTATACAACAGCGAGAAAGTGGGTGGCCACCGGATACCTGATCCTATTCTTCAGGATTTTCAGAACTGTCTGCTGATATCGGGGCTGCAGCCCCTTACTCGGTCTGGCTATATTTGGACATGGAATAACAAGGCTATGAGATGGAGAGTGGCATATCAACTGGACAGGGCTGTAGGGAATAGTAGGTGGCTGGCCTCATTTCCGACGGTGGTCGCCGAGGGTCTAGAGGCAGGTACGAGTGATCATTGTCCCATCCGAATCAACCTTATTAAGCCTGAACGGAACAAAGCTCGACCATTCAGATACAACAACAAGTCGCCTCTTGTTGATGGTTATCGAGAGGCGGTAGCTCGAGGGCTTGCCAGTCAGACATATGGGAACAAGCAGCACAAGCTTGTCCAGAGTCTGAAGAGAGTGAAAGAAGAGCTAAAACTTTGGAACAAATTTACCCATTCCCCTACCCTGGTGTAGAAGAAGAAGGAACTTCGGGAGGCTCAACATGTCCTTAAGTCGGACATTCTTAAAGAAGAAGAATATATTAAGAAACCGAGATAGACTGATATGATTGATTGGCTCCAAAAGTTCAGTATAAAGTATGAATAATTTCTATCAACCTCCAGATAGTTCCTCAACTTTGGTATAAATAGGGTAATATTTCATTAACATCAGATGTTGTCACGACCCGCACCTGCTATAAGGGTACGCGTACGTAACAACGCCTAGCCCTCACCGTAAAAACGGCGTGGAACGCTGTAGGTTTTCTACATCTAAAACAGTTTATATATATATATCAAAAACCTGTCGAGAATATGGTCAACTTCGAACGGAGGACAAGCAGTGAATATATATGAGTACTCCATCACAACTCTAAGATAACAAAGTAAAGACTGAAAGGTAAAGACAACAAGACGATAATAAAATAATAACCTGTCAAGTCCATCACAAATAATATACAAGTCTAAGTCCCAGTCTCTAATACAATCCCAGAATATTATAAAATAACAAGTAGCAAGCTGGAGACAAGGTCCAATCCAAAATGTCTAATCTAACTAAACTAAGCTAAAGGCTCATCGGGCGGAGCTAAGCCCTGCTGAACCAAGGTCTCCAAGTCTACGCCCACTACGTCAACCGGACCGTAGTAGGTAGGACAATCCTTTTTGCCACAATCTGTAAAATTTTGTCAACATATCCAGTCAGGATGGAACGAGCACAAATCTCCATAACAGTTCTAGTTAGACGATATTAAAAATGTAGCAGTAAATAGAGTGAATCTACGAGATAAATAATGTGTACATGAATCGTGGTAAGACATATCAAGACTGTAATCTGAATGTAAGAACAGGGAAAAACAGTATAAATCATGTACAAGAATCTGGAACTATATCTATGTGAGTTTAGTATTAGTTTCAACATGTGATCGGCTTAGAACTTGATACAATGTTTGGCTTGGCTAATCATACGTGAGTGTAAGATTAACACTATACAATGATGATAAAATAATATCTGTGGGGTATTGATCACATATCTGCGCTAACACCTCCATCCCTGACTAATATAGTAGATCCAGTCATGACACGTCATGATACATATTCTCTGAGAGGGTAGCTAGCCTTCGCAGGAATCGTATCTATACAATAAATAATAAACAATGTAGACTTGCCTAGTGTATACCATATATAAAAGGAATAACATCTTATGACGGGATCCAGACAAATATCAATCCGTGTGAACAATGTGTCAAGAGAACAAGGATAATCTGTACTAAATACTAGAAACAAAGACGATATCATAAAACAGAAATATTATCAGAGAATGTACTCGCCAGTACTGTGATGCATAAGTCGACTGAGTCCAAGAACAGTGCCTCGAGGACCTATAGATGGAATACTGTATCAATATAATGGTTTGGAAGTGAAATTAAGTCATACTGAGTCAAAATAGGTCAAGATACGTCAACCTAAGTCAATCTAGGTCAAACAAGGTCAAACTAGATTGTATGGGTCAATCTAAGTCATATTATACCTAACAAAGTTATACTAGGTCAAGACAAGTCTAGTTGGGTCATACTTGGTCATGGAAGGACATTGGAAATTCATCCGAATCAAACTAGGTCGAAAATTGGATTACTGTTGACTTTTGGTCAACGGGTCAACTCTGGTCAACTCTAGGTCAACTATAGGTCATCCCTAGGTCACTGGTGACTAATAGTTGACTTTTGGTCAACTGTCCAAGTTAAATGGAATTTGGGACTAAATTGGGTAAAGTGTTGACCCATAGTTGACTTTTGGTCTAAAAAGTCAACCGGGGTCTACCGGGGTCAAGACTAGGTCTAGGTGGCTATTTCTAACTATTACCAACCTCTACAATCCATATCCAAGTCCATCTTGGACTTGGAAATCCAAATCTTGGCCGTAGGCCAATATCCTATTTTACCCTTAAAAAGGGCAAAATTCTACCTTCGGCGATTATCTAGTTAGCCTACCTACACTTGATATTTTGACCCGATCTCCCCAGGGTAGTATGATACTAGCCTATACATATATTACCTACCAAAATACCTAGGTAACATGGACATCCGGTCTATGATACGGCCCGTTGCCAAAATCTTGAATATTTCAAGATACGCACTGATACGGCGCGATACCGGCGCCCTACGACCCCGATTTCCACTCGGGAGCCTACCCGCAAAATATAAATCACGTATTCTAATTCCACGCCAAGTTTCATCGCGTTCCGATACTCCGGGCTCAAATTCACTCTCTAACTCGATTTCCCCTATATTGGTTTCCTATACTTCTACTGCTCTTTCCTCTTCTAACTCTTACCCTTCTAATTCTTCTCCTTCTAACTCTTCTTCTAGTCTCCTTATTCAAATTCTTCTTATTCTTTCTTTCTCTCATCCTCTTCTAATCTTATTCAGATTCCTAATTCTCATTCCCTTCCTAACTTCCTCTCATTCTCTTCCTATTCTAATTCTTCTTCTTAATCTCCTCTCATCCTCTCCTCTAATTCTTCTTTCTAACTAACTTATTATCTATCTATATATATATACATATCTATATATATACATATATATCTACATAAGGGGAGTTTATAGGGGTTAAATGGGGGGTTTTAAGGGGGCTAAAGGGGGGAACTGCTCTGCAGCTGCTGCCACTGCTGAGCATGCTGCTGCAGCTGCTGCTAGCTGCTGCTCCTACTGCTGCAGTTGCTCCTCTTCTCCCTCTCTTCATCTCTTCTACTTCTCCTCCTACTCTTCTCTCTCTCTCTCTCTCTCTCTCTCTCTCTCTCTATATATATATATATATATATATATATATATATATATATATATATATATATATATATATATATATATATATATATATATATATATATATATATATCTATATATTTATCTATCTATATATCTAACTATCTAACCTTCTATCTATATATATATTCACATACCTATCCATAGCTATATGTAAATACACACACACACACACATACACATTTATATAGGCACACACACACTCTCACAACACAAACACACACTCTCCCAAACACACACACAGTCTCACAACACCTCACAAACTCTCACAAACTCTCACCACCACCCTCATGACATACACTCTCTCTCACACACACTCACACAAGCACACCCACACACTCTCTCACACACTCACACAAACTCTCACAAACTCTCACACCACTCTCACACCACACAAACACATACACTCTCACTCAAGCACATTCACATACACACAACACACCACCACCACCATCTCATGACACTCATTCCCACCACAACTCTCACACACCATCACCTCTACCATTTCCTCTACACACACACACACATATATATATATATATAAATACACACACATATATGTACATATACATACATACCACTCTAATTAATAAAACCCCAAATAAATCCCAAAACCTAGATTTCTAGGAAAACCTACAAATTCTAGGGCAAAGTGTAGAGAATCCTCTTCTCTACATTATTGGTGAAGGAAAATAAATGAAAAAGGGAATTAAATAGGAATTATAAACATACCTAGGTTAGTTTGCTTGGAGGAAGAAGAAGCTTGAAGAAAGAAATGGAATTTTAGAGAGAGAGAGAGTTTGCTTGGTTGTGAAGGAAAGAGAGGGGAAGAGACCAACTTGGCCGGCCATGTGGGGGGTCTTATTGGGTTTGGGTGGTGATCCAATAAGCCCCCAAACCCAATAGACTTGGTTCGGGTTGGTTCGGGTTTGGTTCGGTTTGTTTCGGCTTATTTCTAAATACTAATTAAGCTCTAAAATGACTAATTAAGCCATGAAAATTGGGTTTATGGTTTCTAGCCTAATTATGATGGTATGTGGGCCAAGTCCAGCTAGTATGTGGGTCCCACTAGGGTCCAGGCTACCCGGGTCTCCAACTTAAGTCCGAATTGGGTAAAATTCAAACTAAATCAAATAAATTCCTAAAAATCATATAAAATCAAATAAAAATTTCTAAAAATTATAAAACTTAAAAAATGATGAAAATACCCCTAATTTGAAAACTGGGGGTGACAAATCTACCCTCCTTAAAAAATTTTGTCCTCGAAATTCAAACGGTCGTACTCTTCTCTAAGTCAAGCACCCAATAATCAAGGTCTACTAAATTTATCCTAAGTTATATAACATGTAATCCAGGAAATCAGAATACATGCATGGTTTTAAATCTCTACAGTATCATGTTATTGCAGTCTCCATTGGGGTTTCCTATTTAATCTAGCATGATCATCACATATGCAAACTAAAGGTACTAAGAAAGCAATCATCAATCAATGGGCAGAAGAACAGGTAAATGAAAGAGCAAGACCCTACCTCCTAGTCCAATGCGTGCAGTATCCTCAACTGTCAACGTAAAGCCCTATCCTGGCGGGGTATATCCCGCTGCTGGTGGAGGGCGTGATGCGGTGCCATAGGTGGCCTACCCTGTGCTTTCTGAGCTGCACGGCGATGGTTCGAAGGACAATCCCTCGCCTGATGCCCCTCGGTGCCACAGTATAGGCACAATCCCAAACGTCTCCTGCAAACCTCCCAGAGATGTCCGGACCTCTTGCAGTAGTGGCAAGTAGGTGCCTGCTGCGTCGGTCCCTGCTGCTGCTGCCGGGGCACCTGCTGAACTGGTGCCCTAATCGGAGCAGGAATCTGCTGCGAGCGTTGCGGAATGGAATGATGCTGGAGTTGAGGATGCTTAGCAGCCCCTGTGCTGCTAGTAGTCCCCGAAAACAGATCACGGTCCCTCTTGGGCTTCAGGCCCCACTCCCGCTCTACCTTGTGGGCCTCCGCATAGATCTGGGTATAAGTCTCATAAAAGGAGGGAATGAGGATCTTAATGTCCCAGATCAGCCCCTCTCTGAAACGGCTCGCCCTGATCTCCGGGTCTCGAACCATGTACTCTGCGTATCGGCTCAGACGGCCGAACTCCGCTGCGTACTCCTCCACAGATAGACTGCCCTGCTGCAGATCCTGGAACTGTCGCACCAGGTCAATCTTATCCGTGGGGAAAAAGAACTTCTCCCTGAAGAGGAGCGTGAACTCTGCCCAAGTATGGCCCTCTCCAGCTAGGGCTGGCTCGTTTCTGAACCAGGTGTGCGCAATGTCTAGCAACTACAAACCAACCGCCTCGACCCTCAGGTCGTCTGCCAGGCGGCAGGCCCGCATCTGTCGCTCGATATCCTCGAGCCAATCATCTGCATAGACCACGCCCTCGGTCCCGCTAAAGTCACGGGGCCCGAGCTTCTTGAAGTCCTGGATATCCCCGTACCTCGGTCGCGTCCCCGGATGCGGAGCCCTCTGCTCCACGGCTACAAGGGCCAAATGATGGGCATCCTTCATGCCCTGACGCATCGCGTCTGTCTGACTCTGCTGATCCTCGGCCTGGGCTCTCTGAGTCTCCAGCACCTGCTGGAGGAAAGTAAGCATCTGCCCCATATCTGTAGGCAGAGGAGGTGGAGGTGGAAGTACGTCTGCAACTGGCAAAAGAATCTGCTGCTGAGGAGGAGGAGGAAGAACGCCCCCGACTGCTTCCGTCGTAGCCCCGGGCACTGCGGAAAGAGTACCCATAATGACCCCAGGGACAGTCATTGAGAGCGCTGGAGGAGTACCCCCGAGGATCCCAACTGATGTCCCGACTGCAGGAAAAGTGACCGGAGCCTGTTCGCCAGAGGTGGCAGACCTCTCCGTCTTCCCGTGCTCCTCGCCAGAAGAGTGAGTCATAACTATCCTGGAGACAGATTGAAAGGAAGATATCAATATGGCACAAGAAAGATTATATCAAAGGAGGATAGCTAGAATGCATGAATCAATATCAAAGACGGTAAGCAAGATAAGCAAGGAAAGATCCTACTGTGATTGAGTACTCTTAGCCTATAGTCCATCCTAGATACGTACCGCAGGCTCGTAATAGCACTCTAAGTCGAGCGCCACTACGACATTGCACTAATTGCGACTTCAGGACCTGCGTGGGCCACCACTAAAACGTGTCACGACCCGCACCCGCTATAAGGGTACACGTACGTAACAACGCCCAGCCCTCACCGTAAAAACGACGTGGAACGCTGTAGGTTTTCTACATCTAAAACAGTTTATATATATATATATCAATACACACACATATATATACATATACATACCTACCACTCTAATTAATAAAACCCCAAATAAATCCCAAAACCTAGATTTCTAGGAAAACCTACAAATTCTAGGGCAAAGTGTAGAGAATCCTCTTCTCTACATTATTGGTGAAGGAAAATAAATGAAAAAGGAAATTAAATAGGAATTATAAACATACCTAGGTTAGTTTGCTTGGAGGAAGAAGAAGCTTGAAGAAAGAAATGGAATTTTAGAGAGAGAGAGAGTTTGCTTGGTTGTGAAGGAAAGAGGGGGGAAGAGACCTACTTGGCCGGCCATGTGGGGGGTCTTATTGGGTTTGGGTGGTGATCCAATAAGCCCCCAAACCCAATAGACTTGGTTCGGGTTGGTTCAAGTTTGGTTCGGTTCGTTTCGGCTTATTTCTAAATACTAATTAAGCTCTAAAATGACTAATTAAGCCATAGAAATTGGGTTTTTGGTTTATAGCCTAATTATGATGGTATGTGGGCCAAGTCCAGCTAGTATGTGGGTCCCACTAGGGTCCAGGCTACCCGGGTCTCCAACTTAAGTCCGAATTGGATAAAATTCAAACTAA
>JANAVB010038454.1:0-109234 GCA_029216955.1 Iris pallida
GTATGCTTGTCGAGAGCGTGCAACGGCGGGCCACTATCGTGTTCAAGAAATATGCCAAAATTTACAGGACATAAATATAATGTGACATTTCAGTTTAATAATAATAATAAAAGAGGACTGTAGAAGGAGCCATGTGACAGAGACATGCGCGCTTATGCGGCAGCGAACTGTGCACTCATGCGGCTGGAATGAGGGCAGGTGCATGCGGCTGGGGAAGGAAGGGGCACATGCGGCAACGAGAACTCGAGCTTATGCGGCTGCGGGTGGAAGGGCAGCTCATGCGGCTAAGGACCAAGGCCTTATGCGGCTGCGGATGATCGGGTCGTATGCGGCTGCGGATGATCGGGTTCATGTTGCTGGAAGTGCTACGACTTTATGCGGCTAAGGAGGCTGGCGTTCATGCGGCTAGAAGTCAAGGGCAGCATATACGGCTGAGGAATATGTCAAGCATATGCGGCTACAGGTATTGGAGTTCATACGGCTGGATGAAATTATGGCTCATGCGGCTCGGGGATGAATCAAGCATATGCGGCTGCGCTCAAGCGGAGTCTTATGCGGTTGCGCCAAGTGGTGTCTTATGCGGCTGCAAATTGCCCAAGCCTTATGCGTCTGGAGTTCGTCCTAGTCATGTGGCTAAAATGCCATACTGCCTTTATGTCACGACTTGCACCCTAGAGTAAGGGCACGAGAAGTGGGTACGTCCAGCCTATGCCGCAGTGTCGGCGGTAGAACGCTGTCCTAGGTTACTATCTAATCAATAACTCACGTAATTATATAATATACTTATCAAATCTCAACTCCGAACGGAGGACAAGTATAGATATAATGAATCTCAATCACAGTCTAAGAACGATAAGATATCACAGAAGTTTATAACTAAAGACTAAACAACAATAATTTATAAACTACTAAATAATAATATCTCAAACAAACTCAAATACAAACTCGTATCTCAAGTTATTACAATTCAAATTCTAAAACATGAAAACTAAACCAAGTCTACTAGCTAGTCTTCCGATCACTCATGAGTGTCGGGTCCATAGGTAGCTAAGTCATCTCCTGCTCCAAGGCAAGTAGGGCAAACATCCTCAGGGCAGTCATCTGTAATATTTTCAACAGGTCCAATCAGGACAGGAACGAGTACAAATCATCAAGAAATTCCAAGTAAATGACAGAAAACTATAAAGTAGTTATAGACAGTTTTATTGATGAATATGGTAGTTTGTATACAGGTGATGGTATAGAGAAACAGTTAAGGTACAAGGAAAGTAAGGCAAGTAAAACAAGAGAAGAATCATAGCAAATAAGACTGTAAATAGAAACTAGCTGAACTAGAGCAACATGATATAAGTCCAAAATGTAAATATAATAAGTGCAAAACCCAAGTAAATCCAGACAACATGAATCTGATACCAGGTGATTCCAGTACAAGATGAGTCCAGTATGAGATGATTCCAGTCAGTGATCAAAGGTTCCAGGGTGAGTCCAGCCTATACTCTAAAAGTTTGTTTTAAAATACCGAGATCGACATGTAAACGACTGTAGGTAATACGGCACACCGCACACTTGGCTAAGTGTGGGATGGCTATCGTTCCAGAATAATTCCAAGGGAGTGGTTCCAGTATTTGGGAATGTTCACATGTCTACTCCAATATTTCCCTGCCCACAAGTACAAGTGAATCCAGAAATGACACAAGAAATAGAGATGAGTCCAGCCAAACATAATGATACCAGCAAAAGATTCCAGAGTGATTCCAGTAGGTGATTCCAGTAGTGATTCCAGAGGGTGATGCCAGTAGTGGTTCCAGAAGGTGATGCCAATAGTGATTCCAAAAATAGAGGCCAGACAAATGGTATGTGTGTCGCATACTTGAATCCAGAAATATCCATACGTGTTATAAGAATCACATAAAACTAACTACAACTGAAGTACAGTAATTGACAAGTAAATGAAAGAACTATCAGAGAATGTACTCGCCTGATACTCTGAAAAGAGTAATGAAATATCAGATGTCTGCACCGGAGTCATAATGTCCTAAATAGAGCAATACAGGTTATAACATGTCCAGAATGGTAAATAATTATATACAATGCAATCTACATGATTTCTAGGTCGATTTAGGTCAAAGTCAACTCTAAGTCAAACCTGGTCAACTGTCTAGGTCAAACTAGGTCCAAGTCATACTTGGTCAACTCTGGGTCAACCCAAGTCAACACTCTAGTCAAACTAGGTAAATTGGTTACATCTAGACTCAATGTTGACTTTTGGTCAACCCTAGTCAATTTTGAACTATTGGGTCAACCTTGGTCAATTCTAGTCAAATCCTATATCAAGCTAATCTTATAAGTTACCCACATAACCAATACCTATATCCATCTTACCCTTATCTCATCTATCAACCTTGTCTTAACTAACCATAACATATTACATATATATATATATATACTCAAACCTATATACATAACATCAATATTTCCTCCCTTAAACCCTTCATAACAGAACATACATAGGGCATACCCATATACCATAATATATACTCAATATATCTCATAGGCATATATATAAAATATGTATACATGCTCTATAATATCATCTATAGGATACATTTCCTAACCCTCAATACAATTGATACCTATAAGATTGAACAACAATTGAAATGTCCAATTAAGGACTGAAAGCATAAGGACAGCTACAAGGGTAAGGGACTGAATCATGAGGGGAATGGGGATTGACACTAGATAGAGGGCTGTCCTAATAGGAAGGGTGGACTGCAAACAGTGTAATCTCAGATTTTAGTTTACATTTCAACCTACTAAATCTCAGGATTATATAATGAACATCTTTTCAGTTTACCTGAAATCTCAGGTTCCAGGAATACAATTGTGTGTGATAAAAATAGTGATTTAATGTGTCAATGTGAATAGGTTTGTGTGTGTACTTGTGTGTGTGGGTGTGGTAACCTACAGTGGTGGTAAATGTGATAGATATGAGTGTGTGTAGTGTGTAATCAAAGTGACAGTGAAGTGGGATGTGTAATATCTCAGAATTCTCAGTTTGTGTGTGTGTGTGTGGGCGTATTGTCAATGAGTGAACGCCATACGTGTTGTACATATCATTCACAGGTTCACATAGGTTCTTAGGAATACAATTGTGTGTGACTTCAGTTTTTGATGTGTGTGAACAGATTCTTATTTCAGTCACATGGGTGTATGTGTAGCATGGTGTGTGGGTTAACTGTGCAATGATTTCCAGGGAATTAGAGAACATGACAGTTCATATTTTCATTCCAAACAATTTTCAAATCCCATTCAACAATTGGGTCCTAATTTCTAACACCACAAATCAACACCCTAGTAATGACTAACACAAAATATACATGAATCTAACCTGAAAATTGAACATCAACTCAGATTTTAATTCCTATACGTTTCAGGATATGCAGTGAGCAAATACATGGTTCACACATGCATCATTTCAGCATTAAAATCAGTTTGGAAAACCAATTCCTATCACCAATTAAATCCCCATAAATCAGTTTACGGGGAACTCACAAAATACATGAGAATTTAGTTAGGTGTAACAAATCTCAGTAAATCAGAAAAATCAGTTTACATAACTCAGAATCCTTGAAAAAAGGATACGTATCAGTGAACATTGGGAAACTGAAATTTGAAAGCCAAAACCTAATACCATATTAGTAACCAATATCAAGGCAACCTAATACACATGTTTGAATCAAAATATGACAAATAACTATCAATTTGAATCAGTTTTAAATGGACTTAACTCAGGATATAAAAATCAGAACTGAGTATCAGTAAAATATGACAGTTCATCCAAATTCAACCCAATACAATTCATGAAAACCAAATTTCAAACAAACTGAACTCTGGTGAATCATACAAAGACTCATTTAAACCCAGGATTCGAATTTGAACATATTTTTGAAACCAAATTCGAAATCTGTAAACCACATACCAGTGTGTATCAGTAAATTCTTTTTTTTGAAACCAACACTTAATCAAAAACCCAAACAACCAATCGTGTCCAGGGGGTATTGTGTCGACACTGGGGGTGATGTGTGTGTCGACACAGTGTCAAACATCGTGTCACGAAGTGTCTACAACCTAGTTGAATACAGTGTCAGAGACAGTGCAGTGCACTGTCTCGTGCACGTGTGCAGGACTCAATAGGACACGACGTGTCCTACCCTAGGTCTCGTGGTCGAGTCTAGAGCTAGGTAAAGTATAGTGGTTCGTGTCTAACACCCTGAAATGGGCCCAAGTGTCGCCGTGTCCGAGAATCAAACCCGTGGCAGTGGGCTTTTACGCGCGCGTGTGTCTGTGTACAAGAACAGTGCACTTCGAATATCGTGTCCGACACGTTATCTATTGACACAAAACTTTGGAAATGACATGTCAGTCATGTCCCCTAGCTGTGTGTCAATTTTCACATGTCCAAGTGACACAGACACGGAGAAAATGTGGTCGAGCAGCATGACACTGTACGACAGTGTCGTACAGCGTGTTCGTGTCCATTTTGGACACGGACACGGCTCTAAAACGTGCTCAGTGTGTTGGATTCGTGATCAGCATGCCAAGGGCTTCAAAATTATGTAATTAGTTTTTGAAATTAACAATATTTATTTCTTTGTGACATTTCATCGAACACCCAATTAAATAAACCGATACGTGTCTGATACGGACACGAAATGGACACGGATTCCTACCAAACTTGGGCTACACCTAGGAGAACCCTAAATGAATGCATCTATGAAGAAAAATCATGATTTCAATGGGTGTAGATAGGTTTACCTATTGAGAGCTAGAATCTCAATGTAAAGAGCCTCGATTCGATGTCTTCTTCGATTTTCTCCAGTTCAACCGTCCTCGATCCTTGCTAGCAAGCACCCACAAGTATTCTTAACTGTTGGGGATGATGGTGCAATTGATTTGACTCAATTTGGGCTCAATTTGGATTTATTGAGAGAGTTTTAGGGAAGAACAAGTAGGGCTTTTTTTAGGGTTTGTAAAAGAGGCCAAGGCTTTGTTAATGTGACTTTATAGGAGGGGGGTCTTGTGTGGCTGTTGAAATTATTAGGGTTAGGGTTTTAGATGAGTGGTTGAGGTTGCTCCAATAATTTCCAAGGCTTCCTATTGGTTAAGGCTTCTTTTCACAAATATCTTAAAAAGAAATATCTCATCCTAATAATATCTAGATATTACTAACCTTGGCACTTAGTAGGAATGGTCTAACCCTAATTTTAACCTCATGACTAATCTAGGTTAGGTTAACTTCTAGGTTAAGTCTTCACAAAAAGGCTAGCACAATATTTAATTAATATAAATTACAAATTCACAAAATTGTCAAAATAACCAAAATACCCTTAGGCTAAAAATTGGGAATATGAAATTCTAATCACGTGACTAGGCTCCTTTGGTCATGGTTAGTCTCTAGGCTTAGTAAAACTAGGGTTTAGCTAGTTAACCATCAAAATCACCAATCAACATTTTAAATAGTTTTAAAATAATTAAAAATCACCAAAAATCACAATATGATTTAAATATCACTATTAAATGATTAAAATTATAAAATTTTAAATTTGCCCTCATTTGGAAAACTAGGTGTTACAAGTCTACCCCCCTTAGAAGAATTTTGACCTCGAAATTAAGATTATCGTACTCCTCCTAGGTCAAGCCCCAATCAAACAAGGTCGAAGATAACATGCAATCATAGTCCTACTGGTCGTGATTCCACAGTCTCGAATAGGGTAACTACGCTATCTAGCATATCACAAACATATCCTGGCAGGTACTAATGGAATCACACATGAAGGTGAAAGAAGGACAAGAAAGACAGACCTGCTAACCCGTCACTCATAGCGTCGGTCTACTCGACTGTCAGCACAAAAGCCCTGCCCCTCTGGGGTATATCCCTCTGATGGTGCGGGACACGGTGCTGCGCTACAGGTGGCCTAACTCCCTCTATCTAATCCATGATACTCAAGTAACATCCACCCTGATATTCCATTCCATCACACTAGGGCACCATCTATATGGTATCTATTTTAAAATCTGATAATCATACCCGTCTATCCAGAACCATGTTACCAGAATCCTCGTTACGCCAGTAAGTACTACAGCGATAATCCATAGACTCCGCGACTAAGGTACATACCTCTAGAATCATGGTATTTAAAATTTTCGCATTGCCGCTAGCTTGGCTACGAAAACCTTAAATTCCCATACCCGAAAAATACATCCAAAATTAGACTCTATCTCATCGCCAAACCAGCTAATATGGCTATAGAAGATTCTAGATTCTATGAATGAGGCAACCTAGCCCATAATGTTATCTTGGTAGAAAATCAAGTCAATAATGAATACCAAGAATCAAATTCAACGATGAACAAGGAAGTAGACAGAAACTGTCGAAATCGAATTTCGAGATAGTTTATAACGAGATTCTCAAGGGTCATCCCAGGAATCTTCTCAAGTAGTCCTAACTGTGATTGAGCACTCTCTCAACTAAGCCTATTCCTTAGTTCCTATCGCAGGCTGTAGTGATACTCTAATTCGAATACCACTACATAAACTCGATCTGCATGGGCCACCACTAAAAACGTGTCACGACCCGCACCCTAGAGTAAGGGCACGAGAAGTGGGTACGTCCAGCCTACGCCGCAGTGTCGGCGGTAGAACGCTGTCCTAGGTTACTATCTAATCAATAACTCACGCAATTATATAATGTACTTGTCAAATCTCAACTCCGAACGGAGGACAAGTATAGATATAATGAATCTCAATCACAGTCTAAAAACGATAAGATATCACAGAAGTTTATAACTAAAGACTAAACAACAATAATTTATAAACTACTAAATAATAATATCTCAAACAAACTCAAATACAAACTCGTATCTCAAGTTATTACAATTCAAATTCTAAAACATGAAAACTAAACCAAGTCTACTAGCTAGTCTCCCGATCACTCATGAGTGTCGAGTCCATAGGTAGCTAAGTCATCTCCTGCTCCAAGGCAAGTAGGGCAAACGTCCTCAGGGCAGTCATCTGTAATATTTTCAACAGGTCCAATCAGGACAGGAACGAGTACAAATCATCAAGAAATTCCAAGTAAATGACAGAGAACTATAAAGCAGTTATAGACAGTTTTATTGATGAATATGGTAGTTTGTATACAGGTGATGGTATAGAGAAACAGTTAAGGTACAAGGAAAGTAAGACAAGTAAAACAAGAGAAGAATCATAGCAAATAAGACTGTAAATAGAAACTAGCTGAACTAGAGCAACATGATATAAGTCCAGAACGTAAATGTAACAAGTACAAAACCCAAGTAAATCCAGACAATATGAATCTGATACCAGGTGATTCCAGTACAAGATGAGTCCGGTATGAGATGATTCCAGTCAGTGATCAAAGGTTCCAGGGTGAGTCCAGCCTATACTCTAAAAGTTTGTTTTAAAATACCGAGATCGACATGTAAACGGCTGTAGGTAATACGGCACACCGCACACTTGGCCAAGTGTGGGATGGCTATCGTTCCAGAATAATTCCAAGGGAGTGGTTCCAGTATTTGGGAATGTTCACATGTCTACTCCAATATTTCCCTGCCCACAAGTACAAGTGAATCCAGAAATGACACGAGAAATAGAGATGAGTCCAGCCAAACATAATGATACCAGCAAAAGATTCCAGAGTGATTCCAGTAGGTGGTTCCAGTAGTGATTCCAGAGGGTGATGCCAGTAGTGGTTCCAGAAGGTGATGCCAGTAGTGATTCCAGAAATAGAGGCCAGACAAATGGTATGTGTGTCGCATACTTGAATCCAGAAATATCCATACGTGTTATAAGAATCACATAAAACTAACTACAACTGAAGTACAGTAATTGACAAGTAAATGAAAGAACTATCAGAGAATGTACTCGCCTGATACTCTGAAAAGAGTAATGAAATATCAGATGTCTGCACCGGAGTCACAATGTCCTAAATAGAGCAATACAGGTTATAACATGTCCAGAATGGTAAATAATTACATACAATTCAATCTACATGATTTTTAGGTCGATTTAGGTCAAAGTCAACTCTAAGTCAAACCTAGTCAACTGTCTAGGTCAAACTAGGTCCAAGTCATACTTGGTCAACTCTGGGTCAACCCAAGTCAACACTCTAGTCAAACTAGGTAAATTGGTTACATCTAGACTCAATGTTGACTTTTGGTCAACCCTAGTCAATTTTGAACTATTGGGTCAACCTTGGTCAATTCTAGTCAAATCCTATATCAAGCTAATCTTATAAGTTACCCACATAACCAATACCTATATCCATCTTACCCTTATCTCATCTATCAACCTTGTCTTAACTAACCATAACATATTACATATATATATATATACTCAAACCTATATACATAACATCAATATTTCCTCCCTTAAACCCTTCATAACAGAACATACATAGGGCATACCCATATACCATAATATATACTCAATATATCTCATAGGCATATATATAAAATATGTATACATGCTCTATAATATCATCTATAGGATACATTTCCTAACCCTCAATACAATTGATACCTATAAGATTGAACAACAATTGAAATGTCCAATTAAGGACTGAAAGCATAAGGACATCTACAAGGGTAAGGGACTGAATCATGAGGGGAATGGGGATTGACACTAGATAGAGAGCTGTCCTAATAGGAAGGGTGGACTACAAACAGTGTAATCTCAGATTTTAGTTTACATTTCAACCTACTAAATCTCAGGATTATACAATGAACCTCTTTTCAGTTTACCTGAAATCTCAGGTTCCAGGAATACAATTGTGTGTGATAAAAATAGTGATTTAATGTGTCAATGTGAATAGGTTTGTGTGTGTACTTGTGTGTGTGGGTGTGGTAACCTACAGTGGTGGTAAATGTGATAGATATGAGTGTGTGTAGTGTGTAATCAAAGTGACAGTGAAGTGGGATGTGTAATATCTCAGAATTCTCAATTTGTGTGTGTGTGTGTGGGCGTATTGTCAATGAGTGAAGGCCATACGTGTTGTACATATCATTCACAGGTTCACATAGGTTCTTAGGAATACAATTGTGTGTGACTTCAGTTTTTGATGTGTGTGAACAGATTCTTATTTCAGTCACATGGGTGTATGTGTAGCATGGTGTGTGGGTTAACTGTGCAATGATTTCCAGGGAATTAGAGAACATGACAGTTCATATTTTTATTCCAAACAATTTTCAAATCCCATTCAACAATTGGGTCCTAATTTCTAACACCACAAATCAACACCCTAGTAATGACTAACACAAAATATACATGAATCTAACCTAAAAATTGAACATCAACTCAGATTTTAATTCCTATACGATTCAGGATATGCAGTGAGCAAATACATGGTTCACACATGCATCATTTCAGCATTAAAATCAATTTCGAAAACCAATTCCTATCACCAAATCAATCCCCATAAATCAGTTTACAGGGAACTCACAAAATACATGAGAATTTAGTTAGGTATAACAAATCTCAGTAAATCAGAAAAATCAGTTTACATAACTCAGAATCCTTGAAAACAGGATACGTATCAGTGAACATTGGGAAACTGAAATTCGAATGCCAAAACCTAATACCATATTAGTAACCAATATCAAGGCAACCTAATACACATGTGTGAATCAAAATATGACAAATAACTATCAATTTGAATCAGTTTTAAATGGACTTAACTCAGGATATAAAAATCAGAACTGAGTATCAGTAAAATATGACAGTTCTTCCAAATTCAACCCAATACAATTCATGAAAACCAAATTTCAAACAAACTGAACTCTGGTGAATCATACAAAGACTCATTTAAACCCAGGATTCGAATTTGAACATATTTTTGAAACCAAATTCAAAATCTGTAAACCACATACCAGTGTGTATCAGTAAATTCTTTTTTTTGAAACCAACACTTAATCGAAAACCCAAACAACCAATCGTGTAGTCGACACTGGGGGTGATGTGTGTGTCGACACAGTGTCAAACATCGTGTCACGAAGTGTCTACAACCCAGTTGAACACAGTGTCAGAGACAGTGCAGTGCACTGTCTCGTGCACGTGTGCAGGACTCAATAGAACACGACGTGTCCTACCCTAGGTCTCGTGGTCGAGTCTAGAGCTAGGTAAAGTATAGTGGTTCGTGTCTAACACCCTGAAATGGGCCCAAGTGTCGCCGTGTCCGAGAATCAAACCCGTGGCAGTGGGCTTTTACGCACGCGTGTGTCTGTGTACAAGAACAGTGCACTTCGAATATCGTGTCCGACACGTTATCAATTGACACGAAACTTTGGGAATGACATGTCAGTCATGTCCCCTAGCTGTATGTCAATTTTCACATGTCCATGTGACACAGACACGAAGAAAACGTGGTCGAGCAGCATGACACTGCACGACAGTGTCGTACAGCGTGTTCGTGTCCATTTTGGACACGGACACGGCTCTAAAATGTGCTCAGTGTGTTGGATTCGTGATCAGCATGCCAAGGGCTTCAAAATCATGTAATTAGTTTTTGAAATTAACAATATTTATTTCTTTGTGACATTTCATCGAACACCCAATTAAATAAACCGATATGTGTCTGATACGGACATGAAATGGACACGGATTCCTACCAAACTTGGGCTACATCTAGGAGAACCCTAAATGAATGCATCTATAAAGAAAAATCATGATTTCAATGGGTGTAGATAGGTTTACCTATTGAGAGCTAGAATCTCAATGTAAAGAGCCTCGATTCGATGTCTTCTTCGATTTTCTCCGGTTCAACCGTCCTCGATCCTTGCTAGCAAGCACCCACAAGTATCCTCTACTGTTGGAGATGATGGTGCAATTGATTTAACTCAATTTGGGCTCAATTTTGATTTATTGGGAGAGTTTTAGGGAAGAACAAGTAGGGCTTGTTTTAGGGTTTGTAAAAGAGGCCAAGGCTTTGTTAATGTGACTTTATAGGAGGGGGGGTCTTGTGTGGCTGTTGAAATCATTAGGGTTAGGGTTTTAGATGAGTGGTTGAGGTTGCTCCAACAATTTCCAAGGCTTCCTATTGGTTAAGGCTTCTTTTCACAAATATCTTAAAAAGAAATATCTCATCCTAATAATATCTAGATATTACTAACCTTGGCACTTAGTAGGAATGTTCTAACCCTAATTTTAACCTCATGACTAATCTAGGTTAGGTTAAGTTCTAGGTTAAGTCTTCACAAAAAGGCTAGCATAATATTTAATTAATATAAATTACAAATTCACAAAATTGTCAAAATGACCAAAATACCCTTAGGCTAAAAATTGGGAATATGAAATTCTAATCACGTGACTAGGCTCCTTTGGTCATGGTTAGTCTCTAGGCTTAGCAAAACTAGAGTTTAGCTAGTTAACCATCAAAATCACCAATCAACATTTTAAATAGTTTTAAAATAATTAAAAATCACCAAAAATCACAATATGATTTAAATATCACTATTAAATGATTATAATTATAAAATTTCAAAATTGCCCTCATTTGGAAAACTGGGTGTTACACTTTATGCTGCTGTGTTGGTGCATGCGGCTAGAAATGGAATTTGACGCATATGGCTATGCGGCTGAGTTCATATGGCAGGAAACTAAGTGCGGCTGGAACTATTCTTCTTCTCCAAATTTCCGAAAAGAAGAGCACCATGAAGCCATGCTTCCAAGCTCCATGAAACCTTCATCCAGAGTCCAAATCTGAACTTCCATAGGTCAAAATAGGGTAGAATAAAATTTTCTACAACATGGAACCATCAGAACTTAATAACAACAAGATAAAATAGATCAAAACCCAAGAAATCCGAAAATACAATAAACTTAGATCTACAAGAATTTAGCCATGGAAATTGAAAATGCCAAGCACTAAAGGGTGCAAGGAAGAAAATGGAACAATAAATCTTGAGTTCCTCCATGAAGCAAGATGCACTTGCCTAAGATCTCTCTCTCTCTCTCTCTCTCTCTCCTGGTGGTTGAAGAAGTAATGGTAGAGAATAAGAAGTAATGGTGAAGTAATAAAGGATGATGGTGGTGGTAGGTAAGGGTTCTCCCCTTGGTTCATGATGAACCAAGGCAACCCAAGCCTAGCCGAACCAACCCAAAATAGACCAAGCCATGTAATGCCAAGATAAGCGAAGCAAGGAATCAAGCAATACAAGATAAAATACGTACACATATTTCAAAATATGTAATACGAACTATAGGCATTACAGACGACCCTGTCACGACCCGCTTCCGAATAATCGGACACTTGTCGGACACGCCCAGCCTTCGTCGTTAGACACGACTAAGTAAGTTGTACCAAGCTAGGGAAATCTAACTAGATAAGCATGAATATGCACAATCACAACATCTATAAAATGTTTCCAGAAAGATCACCATAATCCAAAAATCCATATAACATAAAGGTACCAGAGTCAACAGGAATGAAATATACTATGAACTCTAAAGACAATATCTAGGAATAAAGCTAAACAGTCTAAACCTGAAGTCTCTACTAAGTCATGTCTCCATCCTGCAGAGCTACGATCTCGGGCTCTGGCCCATAAGGTAGAACAATATCCTGCAAGTACACCTGCAACATATCCAGTCAGAAGCGGAGCAAAGTACAGTTCTAGGTAATGAACAAGAACATCATGATATAAAAATGCGTACAGGAGAACATGGAATATGAAATACAGAAAAAGAACATGAAGGTACAAGATTATAAGTACAGAAATGTAAACCATGAACCTGAAGTACAAGACATGATATGTGCACAATATTTGAAATACAACTAACCTATATGACCGGCTGGGGTGAGTACAGGAACATGTACAGGAGTACATGAATATCGGTACGGCTTAGGCACGATGCGAGGAGTACCTGAAGTACAAGACATGATATGTACACAATATTTGAAATACAACTAGCCTTGTGCACGATGCGAGGCCTAAGCTATCTACATGAATATTAGAACCGGGGTTTGGTCACATAGCTAGTGTATTTCCCCTTCCCGACACATGTATAAGAACATGAAGTACAAGGGTACAAGATATCGTGTCACCTCGTGTCATCTAGAGAAGTACAAGATATGTAAATGCACAAAACCATTAAAAGTACTTGCCTTGCTCCGGAAAGATACGGATAAGGTATGGAGCTGGATGTCCTCATGTTATAATGTAATTGGTTAAGCTTAAAATATTAAATACTAGTTGGTTCTAAACCAGTTAATATTTAAGAATTGATCCTTGAAGGAAATTAAAGTCTAAACCTTAGTTAAACAAAATTACTATCTAAAATACTTATAAAGGCATACAGGTTCTTATATTCTGAATCTATGAAGGATAACAGCCCTTTCCTAGTATTATGCTTAGGTTCAAATCAAGGAACAATAGGAAAATGGACACAGGGTTGAACTCCCAGGACCCTCTTAAACAGACTTCTCATATAGAATCCAAATAAAAGCTTCCCAACCAATTACTCAAATTAAAAGCTAAAAGATCAGAAAACCTAAGGGACCAACAAAGAGGAACTTACAACTACTCTTCTCATAAATCTTGCACTAGTTACCATGACTGACTTAAAAGCAAATTCAGGTAGAACTGAGTTGGACCATCTGAAATGCTAAGATAAATGGAAAATGTTTGTACAAAACGACTTAGCCCACACCACCAACCATGCACGAATCAACACCAGGCTGTATTTAAATGGCAGATCTCCTACAATTGATACCACTCATTACCAACAGTAGGTTAAGGGTTCGAGACTTAAAATCAATTCCTAAAGTCTGTTCTGAGATTCAAATTACCTCAGGTCAGCTAATCCTTTCTTAAAATAAGTGAACTGCATGTCAGGATATCATCCTTACTAGCTGTTATCACAATCAAAACCTATTCTGAAGTTTGGATATTCGTGCATTAAATTGAGACTAAAATTAGTTATCCAAGTATCAACTTAACCGAACTAGGATATCTAAACATCAATTGAACTGAACTTTAGATATCTGAATTCAAAATACAAACCAAACTAAAATTAACTCTTAGTCTTCTTCTAGGTTACAGTTTACGAATTTTAATTTCTTTAAATCGTTAGAGTTCAAAACTCGCATTAACTGTCTATCAGAGATCAAATGCTAAACAGTTCATAACATGAACTATCAGCAAAATACTGTAGACCTCTAAAATGAATGATCATCTAGCTGGAATGAAGAAAACAAGATTTATCCAATATCAACATAACCCAGTTTTTCCACAGGTCCAACATAGTCTCTACTCAACCAAAGAATAGTAAAGAGTAAACAAATTAACCCCATCAAAACTCAAGAAAATTTATACAGAACATATAAAATCAAATTAAAAATCTACAACCAAATCGAACTCTAAAGAAGGAAAAAATTCTCAATCAAAGGAACTCTGAACTTGATTCTGGCATTCAGAACATACTCCCATTGAAGGTGAGTCTATGCACAAGAACACGAATAGCTCGGACACGAACTACTAGACTGCATGCAACTGATAGATACATACGGACACCAATATTGTTGGACACAGCGAGCCCTGATCACGCATACAGTCACTGACATGAACTGCTCCAGTCATGAACATGACACGATTAACACCAGACAAGAATATGACTCCGGTCGCACACTCAAGCCACACCACGGTTTCGATTGTTCCTGACCAACACACCTATACTCACAAACTTGCAGTAAAATGTAAATAATCAACGAGGGAATTATATAGTATCTGACGAGAAATTTAGGTCGAGAACACGTCCCAATGAGTCGGATACGAACTTCGTGTATCCAATTGCAATCGGGGACCCTACTGTAACAAAATGTCGAACAAGTCCAAGCAAGAAAAGAGGCAGATCTCAGTGCAGTGAATAATAAATTTGATCAAGAAGAATTCCTAATATTTACATAATTCCAGATCATACTCACCCCTGTTCCTGATCCAATCAATCACAAGACTCGAGCCGATCAATAACGTGATCTAGGTCGGATCTGCATCATTAGAGCAGTCTCGATCAGTCCGAACTCAGAATTGTTTCATCGATCTCAGAGGAAATCAAATCGACACAAGATATTTAAGGTTGAACCTACCTTGATATTGCCATCACTGGCCGTGGGTTCGCCGTAGTTGCTGACCGCAGGGGACGCCGGCCATGGCCGCTGAAGAAGTCATATCGCCGTCATTGCAAAAAATTGCACGCCGCTGAAGCTTGTCTCGTCTTTCGTCGCAGCCATCGAGGAAGCCGCCGGATAGATCGTTCTGCTACAGCGGCTCGGCTACCGGAAGAGGGCCCCGCCGTCGCCATCGTCGTCAATTCATCATCCGCCGCCCGGAGAGTTGGTCGTCGATGCCGCCAGAGGATTATCATCGCCGCCGTGGTGGTGGTGGCGCCCTCCGAGGGACTCCGCCAGAGCGGCTCAGTCACCGGAGGAGATCCTCGTCGTTGCCATCGCTACGCCAATCCATACAAAAATTAGGGTTAGGGTTAGGCCGATGAAAATTTGGAGGAAGGAGAATTGGAACGAGAGATGGGGCTCTCAGAAATGGGGAAGAAGTGAAATGAGTGAACATTTCTCTCTCCTCACTAATATAATGAAAAGGAAAATTTGCACAAAAATCCCTAACTAAAGAAGAATTACCACCCAACATCAAAAGTTTGTTATACAGTTGTCATGGGTTGTTAGAAATTTGTTATATTTGTTAGGAAGTTGGTTAAATTAGTTGGGACCACTCAAGTTAGGTAGGAAAAAATCTAGATTAGTTAGCAATTAACTAACCTGCCTTCCAAAATAAATGCTATAAAAATTTTAAATGATGAATCAATAAATGTGCTAGGAATAGTCAAAATTTTATAAAAACTGGGAGGAGAGGTTACAAATCTCTCCCCTACAAAAATTTCGTCCTCGAAATTTCGAGGAGCACAAAAAGATACAGAAATGACATAAAATTCAAAATCAGTTAGGCATGATTAGGATCATAGTTTACACAAGGCACGATCAAGATATGAATACGATTTATTGAAAAATCAAATGATTTATCCAGAAAATGCAAGAAGAATTTGCTAAGATTGATCGAAAGGGTGTATGGAGTCTACCACGTAGATGCTAGTGTCAAATCAAGGTGAAAGTGCAAATTTTTATGATTCACGAAGAGTCAATAATCATGGGAAAATGGAATATAGTTGCTATGGTATCCGAAAACATATGGCCATTTGAAATCACTTTACTTAGAATCCCTACCCCGCCAATATATATCTGACTGCAGTGGACTTTCGGTTCCGTGACTCAAATGACAATATGTCACCGAATATTCTATCAACTTTATCCATTTTCCAACAATCATTGACGAGGCAACCCAAGAGATCAAGATATGAAGAATGTGACAAAGTCTCAATAATACCCAAAAATGTAGGAATGTCTGAAATCACTTCAACTTAAGGTTCATGCCTCGCTAGTGCGCTGCTGGCTGCAGTGAACCCTAGTCTCCATAATCCATATAATGACAACAATGTACAACTGCAACATCCCAGAATATCATCGAATAGTCTCTCAAACTTATCCATAGGAATTACCAAAATTTTTAGAGGGTTCAAAATGAGTTCCAACAGTTCAAGTCACGATAAAAGGTGGTGTTATATGTCCTTTTAAAAAAAAGGAGTTTCACTACATACCAAGAATCAACAAAGGATCTGGCAAGGAGTAGTGGTACTACAAGGGATCAACAAGGAAAATTTAAATCTCGGACAGGGAATGATGCTTTGAATAGTAACCGGAATCTCAAATAAAATCTGGAATAGTAACAAAATTTCGTACATGGGACATAATCCCATATAGGTAACGAAATCTCAAGGTGACATAAAAGTAAGGTACCAGATAGAAAACAAAGTCTTGTAATAAGGATGAGAAACCTTGTACAGGAATCAAAGTATAACAGAATCATGAACAATAATTTAAAAAGAAATTTAAATAGAAAACAATTCTCAGATAGAAATCAACCATCAACAAAGCCGCGAATAGGAAGAAATTTTTTGAATAGGAAGCAAGGTTATGAAGAGTGAATGGAAGACTATCAATCAACATTTTGGAAACAAGGTTCCGCATCATGAATACGAAACAAGCAAAATCTCAAATAAGATTGAAACAAGGCCGCGAGTAGAGAACAATTCTAAATAAAATAAAATCATGAATAGAAATAGAACCTCAAAAGAGAACCAATTAAGGTCTCAAAACAAAATCTTCAAACAATGAATCAAATAAGGACTTAATCTCGATCAAGCGTCACATAGAAATGAAGGTTCAAACAATATTTTGATTGGGAACAAGGTTTCAAAATAAGATTTGGAGTTGGAATAAAATCTCGAGTAGCACAAGTTTGAATAGCGAACATAATATCAATAAGCGAATAGAAAACAAGTATTCATGAAACGAGCAAAATCGTGGAGAGGAGACAAGGTTGAAACAAAGTAGGGGAAACCAACTCTCGAATAGAAAATCAAGATCATAAATGGAAACAAGTCTCATATAGAGAATGAGTCACATCCCAAAATAGGAAAAGAAAACTTCAAAACCTTCAAAGGAATCCTCAACAATGTCTTAAATAGGACGAAGCTTAAACAAGGTTTCGAAGGAGGAACATGGTTTCAAAATGAAATCTCGAGTAGGAACTAAATCTCCATTAATACGAAGTTTGATGAGGGAACAAAATTTCCAAATAGGAGCCAATACTAGGAAACAAAGTCATGAATGACGAATATGCAAACAGTATCGAATAGTAGAATTCAAATAATTATCGAATTGTGGATCTGAAACAAGTTTACCGATTAGGAAATAATATCTGAAAATAGGTTTCGAATATCAACCAAGGTTTAAAAATAGAAAATAATAAGTTTCAAGAAATGATCTAGGTGCTAAGAGGAATTTAAGGAAAGACTGGATGATGAATCACGATCCATGGTTTTCTCCAACCATGCAAAAGAGTCTTCTGTCTTCAATCCGTCTTCAGTATTCCTTCGAAACTGGGATCACTTCAATTTCTTCAGCGGTCCTAACATAGGCTGGTCCTTGCGGCAGTGCTCCATGCTGTTGCTGAATCTGGAGAGGCGGGTCATTCTTCTGTGGTACTAGTGCTCATCGTGCTCGTCTTTGGGCAGTACGATCAGCGACCTACGGACAATCCTTGACTTGATGGGCAGGCGATCCGCAGAACAAGCATAGCCTCGGTCTCTTGCGGCACTCGTCGTAGTGGTGTCCCGACGACGGCAGAAAATACAATTGATCGTCGGCTAAATCTGAATCTGAATCTCCCACTAAGGCTGAAATACAGGGTTCTAGCAGGAATATACGGCTTATGGCGTGCTGGATGCTGAGATCCTGCTGCTCTTCGGCCATTATGATCCGTGACTTACTGGCAATCCTTCATTCGGTGGACAAAAGTTCTGTAGTATAAATAGAGTCCGAGCCTCTTGCCACACTCCTCGAAACGATGTCTGGATGGCGGTAGAAAGTACAAATGGCCATCATTTGAATCTGATGATGCGGCTGAAGAGGCGCTGTCTGAGTGTGGTAATGCTTTGCTGATCCATAGTAGTTGATATCTTTATCATAAGTCTTCATGTCCTTCATGAGCTTCAACTTCCCGTCGCGTCCTATTGTTCGTGTTACGTTCTGAATCTCCTAACTAGTAGCTCAAATCTTCAGAGGAGTCGGTCTTCGGAGACTTGGGTGATGTTCAGTGGCAGCTCCAGGTTCTCGATCTGCTTCTCGGTGCAAAATATGCGCTCGGTGTTGAGGAAGCCCAAAGATCCAAGAGTCAGGAAATCAGAAGTCATTTATGGCTCGGAGAGTGTATCCACAAGTCTGGCTTGGAAAAGGATGGCATGCTCCCTCTGGGTATCAAGGAACTCTTCGAACAACTCTGTCAACTGCGTACTACCCATGGGGATAGTAGGGTGATAGAAGGTAGTATAAGTTCGAGACCCTCAAGTGTAGGTGGATCAACCGTTCCGGTATTGCGTGCTTGAACTATCTGAAAAATGGAAAACTGTTAAAATGTCCTAATCCTAAAAACAATAAGTGTTTATAGAATATCAATATACCGATGTACCCGATTTCCTATGTTGTGATCAAGTTTCCCTAGTTTACTCAAGTCTCCCAATAGTACTCTAATACCTAGGTACAATTAGGATTGACCTGCATGGGCCACCACTAAAAACATGTCACGACCCGCTCCCGAATAATCGGACACGAGTCGGACACGCCCAGCCTTCGTCGTTAGACACGACGAAGTAAGCTGTACCAAGTTAGGTAAATCTAACTAGATAAACATGAATGTGCACAATCACAGCATCTATAAAATATTTCCAGAAAGATCACCATAATCCACAAATCTATATAACATAAAAGTACCAGAGTCAACAGGAATGAAATATTCTATGAACTCTAAAGACAATATCTAGGAATAAAGTTAAACAGTCTAAACCTGAAGCCTCTAGCTAAGTCATGTCTCCATCCTGCTCAGCTAAGATCTCGGGCTCTGGCCCATAAGGTAGAACAATATCCCGCAAGTATACCTGCAATATATCCAGTCAGGAGCGGAGCAAAGTACAGTTCTAGGTAATGAACAAGAACATCATGATATGAAAATACGTACAGGAGAACATGGAATATAAAATACAGGAAAAGAACATGAAGGTACAAGAATGTAAGTACAGGAAATAAAGTATAGGAATGTAAACCATGAACCTAAAGTACAAGACATGACATGTGCATAATGTTTGAAATATAACTAGCCTATGTGACCGGCTGGGGTGAGTACAAGAACATGTACATGAGTACATGAATATCGGTACGACTTAGGACCCGTGTGCACGATACGAGGCCTAAGCTATCTACATGAATATTAGAACTGGAGTTTGGTCACATAGCTAGTGTATTTTCCCTCTCCGACACAAGTAATTACAAGAACAGGAAGTACAAGGGCACAAGATATCGTGTCACCTCGTGTCATCTAGAGAAGTACAAGATATGTAAATTCACAAAACCATAGAAAGTGCTTGTCTTGCTCCGGGAAGGTATGGGTAAGGTATGGAGCTGGATGTCCTCCTGTTATAATGTAATTGGTTAAGCTTAAAATATTAAATACTAGTTGGTTCTAAACCAGTTAATATTTAAGAATTGATGCTTGAAAGAAATTAAAGTCTAAACCTTAGTTAAACAAAATTACTATCTAAAATACTTATATAGGCGTACATGTTCTTATATTCTGAATCTATGCAGGATAACAGCCCTTTCCTAGTATTATGCTTAGGTTCAAATCAAGGAACAATAGGAAAATGGACACATGGTTGAACTCCCAGGACCCTCTTAAACAGACTTCTCATATAGAATCCAAATAAAACCTTCCCAACCAATTCCTCAAATTAAAAGCTGAAAGCTCAGAAAACCTAAGGGACCAACAAAGAGGAACTTACAACTAATCTTCTTATAAATCTTGCACTAGTTACCATGAACTGACTTAAAAGCAAATTTAGGTAGAAATGAGTTGGACCATCTGAAATGCTAAGATAAATGGAAAAATGTTCTATACAAATCAACTTAGCCCACACCACCAACCATGCACGAATCAACACCAGGCTGTATTTAAATGGCAGATCTCCTACAATTGATACCACCCATTACCAACAATAGGTTAAGGGTTCGAGACTTAAAATTAATTCCTAAAGTCTGTTCTGAGATTCAAATTACCTCAGATCAGCTAATCCTTTCTTAAAAATAAGTGAACTGCATGTCAGGATATCACCCTTACCAGCCGTTATCGCAATCAAAACCTATTCTGAAGTTTGGATATTCATGCATTAAATTCAGACTAAAATTAGTTATCCAAGTATCAACTTAACCGAACTAAGATATCTAAACATCAATTGAACTGAACTTTATATATCTGAATTCAAAATTCAAACCAAACTAAAATTTCAGTCTCCTTCCAGGTTACAGTTCACTAATTGTAATTTCTTTAAATCGTTAGAGTTCAAAACTCGCCTTAACTGCCTATCAGAGATCAAATGCCAAACAGTTCATAACATGAACTATCAATAAAATACTGCAGACCTCTAAAATGAATGATCATCCAGCTGGAATGAAGAAAACAAGATTTATCCAATATCAACATAACCCAGTTTTCTCACAGGTCCAACATAGTCTCTACTCAACCAAAGAATAGTAAAGAGTACACCAATTAAACCCATCAAAACTCAAGAAAATTTATAGAAAACATATATAATCAAATTAAAAATCTACAACCAAATCGAACTCTAAAGAAGGGAAAAATTCTCAATCAAATGAATTCTGAACTTGATTCTGGCCTTCAGAACATACTTTCGTTGAAGGTGAGTCTATGCACATAAACACGAATAGCTCGGACACGAACTACTAGACTGCACGCAACTGATAGATACATACGGACACCAATATTGCTGGACACATCGAGCCCTGATCACACACGCAGTCACTGACATGAACTGCTCCAGTCACGAACATGACACGATTAACACCAGACAAGAATATGACTCTGGTCGCACACTCAAGCCACACCACGATTTCGATTGTTCCTGACCAACACACCTATACTCACAAACTTGCAGTAAAATATAAATAATCAACGAGGGAATAACATAGTACCTGACAAAAAATTTAGGTCGAAAACACGTCCCAATGAGTCGGATACGAACTTCGTGTATCCAATTGCAATCGGGGACCCTACTGTGACATAATGTCGAACAAGTCTAAGCAAGAAAAGATACAGATCTCAGTGTAGTGAATAATACATTCGATCAAGAAGAATTCCTAATATTTACAGAATTCCAGATCATACTCACCCTTGTTCCTGATCCAATCGATCAAAAGAAACGAGCCGATCAATAACGTGATCTAAGTCGGATCTGCATCATTAGAGCAGTCTCGATCAGTCCGAACTCAGAATTGTTTCATCGATCTCAGGGAAAATCAAATCGACACAGGAGATTTAAGGTTAAACCTACCTTGACATCGCCATCACTGGCCGTGGGTTCGCCGTAGTTGCTGACCGCAGGGGATGTCGGCTATGGCTGCTGAAGAAGTCACCTCGTCGTCATTGCAAAAAACTGTACGCCGTTGAAGCTTGTCTCGCCTTTCGTCGCTGCCATCGAGAAAGCCGCCGGACAGATCATTCTGCTATAGTGGCTCGACTACTGGAAGAGGGCCCCACCGTTGCCATCGTCGACAATTCGTCATCCATCGCCTAGAGAGTTGGTCATCGATGCCGCCAGAGGATCGTCGCCGCCACCGCCGTGGTGGTGGTTCCCTCCGAGGGACTCCGCCAGAGCAACTCAATCACCGGAGGAGATCCTCGTCGTCACCATCGCTACGCCGTTCCACACAGAAATTAGGGTTAGGGTTAGGATTAGGTCGATAGAAATTTGGGGGAAGAAGAATTGGAACGAGAGCTGGGGCTCTCAGAAATGGGGAAGAAGTGAAATGAGTGAACATTTCTCTCTCCTTACTAATATAATGAAAAGAAAAATTTGCACAAAAATCCCTAACTAAAGAAAAATTACAACCCATCATCAAAAGTTTTTTATAAAGTTGTCATGGGTTATTAGAAATTTATTATATTTGTCAGAAAGTTGGTTAGATTAGTTGGGACCACTCAAGTTAGTGAGAAGAAAAAAATCTAGATTAGTTAGCAATTAACTAACCTGCCTTCCAAAATAAATGCTATAAAAATTTTAAAGGATGAATCAATAAGTGTGCTAGGAATATTCAAAATTTTATAAAAACTAGGAGGCGGGGTTACAGACCGGCGACCTCGTTCCTCTGGCGACCCCCCTCCCTCCGACAACCCCCTGCCCGTGGCGACCCCCTGCCCGCGGTGACCCCCTCCCCTCGGCGAACCCCTTCCTCTGGCGACTCCCTCCCTTCGGCGACCACCCTCCCCTCGGACGCCGACCCGACCAGTCCCCTCAGCCGCTGCTCCAGCCCTGACGACCCCGATATGACCCCGACCAAGGCAGATAAACCCTAACCCTATCTCTATTTTCCTGAAACGACACAGATACACTGACACAGACATATAGAGATGAGACACACACTGACACGACACACACATGCGGACACAGATACGACACGCACACACGATGACACGACACATACATGCTTACACCGATACACACACGCTGACACATACACACACACGCCGACACAGATATGACACGCACACACGCTGATACAACACGCACACACGCTGATACAACACACACACGCTTACACAGACACACACTCTGACACAGACATGCCACACACACATTGACACAGGCACTGACACGGATACGACATACAAAATGCTGACATAGACACTAATACGACACACATGTTATGTATTATGTGTGTGTGTGTGTGTGTGTGTGTGTGTGTGTGTGTGTGTGTGTGTGTGTGTGTGTGTGTGTGTGAATACTTTGATTTGAAAATTTAGAATTTAAATTAGGTATATGAATTCATTTATAGGGAATTCAGAATTCACATTTTTAGGGAATTTAGATGGAAACTAAATTCTAGGGACAGTAGCAAGTCAAGATTCCTAGTATCGTTAAATTTTTCCAAAAATTACCCTATTAATAACCAAGTATCAAAACTCTTGGACTAGAAATCGTTAGACCACTACTTGAAAGAGTGCGCTAGTGAGATTTAATATATAATCTATATAGATAGATATATATAAGGGTATAGAAATATACAGTTATAAGTGCTAGCTAGGTATCACCAAGTATTTCATGGTAAGTGTTAGCTAGGTAAGTTTTCCTTGTAGGATCACAAGGAACATATGACGACAGATATACCATTATCTCTTATGTTAAGTGTCCGTATTAGCGATCCCGGTTAAAAACATCGCTATTTTTTGTGCATTATTGACGTATCAAAATGACGTCGCTGAACGTCCCTATCAGCGACATATAGTGACTGTTTACCAAAACTATAGGATATTACCTATTAGCTAAGGTATAGGATATTATCTGGAAATGAAATTTACTTATGTTCAGTCTTTTGGGCCTATTAGAGTTATAGATTTTTCGAAAATCTAGTATAACGCTGATTGCCTCAAAAGGCTTGCATAAGTAAGAGTATATAGAGTGGGTATCCTAGTAGTATATCGTAGTACCTAGAGTGTATAGAATGAGTATCCTAGAGTGTATATATATAGTGAGCCTCCTTACTTCCTTTCTTCTCATTCGGGTCATTCAGCCGACTATTCTGCATCATATGATATCTACCTCAACCTCACCCTAGAGAAGTATGAAAATATTAATATTAACCAAGGTTCACAGTATCGATATCGGTATCAAAATCGGTATAATTTACGGTTGATATCATAAATATGAAGCTCTACTTCACGTTTGGTTTTATATTTTGCTCTGGTAGAGGAAACCATGAGATTCATAATATCAACCTTAAATGATATCGATTTTGATACCAATACCGATACTGTGAACCTTAGTTAATATTAATACAACCGCACTTCCCTAGGCTGAGGTTGAGGTAGATATCATATGATGTGGAATAGGAGGCTGAGAGAGTCGAATGAGAAGCAGCAAAGTAGAGCGGGTTCAGAGGGAGGGGGGCAGAGAGGGGGCCTTCTTGTTGAACATGTGATGATACTCATTTAATACTCATGTGTCTATGCATCCATTTAGAATATACTCGAATAATGTGTATCTATCTTTGCAGAATTATTATCAAATAGATATTAATTACTATCTACGACATCGTTTGTGGATGTACAATCGTCATCCTGATGACATGTGCGGTGTGCAGGATGAATTTATATAGGGGTAGCGCAGTTCCTGCAGTTCGCCAAGGCGTTCCCTCTGTACATGGACCGTACCAAAATTAAGTGTCCATGTGTGAGATATCACAACATGAAATACCATCCAGAAGTGGACGTGACATATCATTTGTACTCGAGAGATTTCATGCCGAATTACTATCAGTGGACCTCACACGGAGAAGTTGTGCCTTTAGCATCGGAGTTGGAGCTTAATTTTCTGTATATGGATGTCCATAACCACTCTAGTTACGACAAAGGGTGGGTGAACAGGATTTTTGATGCTGCGGGGCCTAGTTTCGATTCGGACAATCATGATGCGGCTAAGGATGCAGCGAATGCCGATGCTACAAAGTTCATGGAGTTACTGGAGAATGCAAGGACTCCTTTGTATCCTAGTTGTGAGAATCATTCACCGTTGGAGGTGGTTACAAGTCTGCTGAGCATCAAGTCTGATTTTAACATGTCTCAATAATGCTACAACCGAATCATCGAGTTGATTATAGAGATCTTGTCGGAAGGTGCAAAGTTACTAACAGACTTCTACCGGTCTAAGAGGATGGTGAAATATCTCTGGATGGGATACGAAAAAATTGATGCATATCGCAACGGGTGCATGTTGTACTACAAAGACGACAAGGATGAAGATGCCTGTAGATTTTATGGTACTAATCGATACAAGGCAACAAGTTCAAGTAGGACTCCCGGTGCAAGGGAGCCAACCGACTCGATGCACTACTTGTCTTTGACGCCGCGATTGCAGTGGTTGTTCATGGTGAAGGCGACTGCCGAGAACATGAGTTGGCACAAGCGGAAACAGATCGATGGAGTTTTGGATTATCCATCTGATGGAGAAGCATAGAAGCACTTTGATCGAGAGTATCCAAATTTTGCTTCTGATCTATGTAATGTAAGATTGGGGCTATCCTCTGATGGTTTTACCCCGTTCGGACTTTCGGGTTTCCAATTTTGTGTTGGCCAGTGATTGTCACTTCGTACAACCTACCGTCATGGATGTGTATGAAGACTCCTTACATGTTCCTAACCGTTATCATTTCGGATCCGAACAATCCGAAGAAGAATATCGATGTGTACTTCCAATCGTTGATAGTTGAATTGAATCAGCCGTGGGAAGTAGCCGCCCACATGTATGATGTTTACAGAAGGCAGAACTTTCAAATGAGGGCCGCACTGATATGGACCATCAACGACTTTCCGGCCTATAGAATATTATCTGGATGGAGCACTCATGGTCGTCTCTCATGTCCGTATTGCATGGACCACACGAAGGCTTTCCGTTTGAAACACGAAGGAAAACCGTGCTTCTTCGATTGTCATCGATAGTTTCTACCGAAGGACCATCCATTCAAAAGGAACAAGAATGCTTTTTGTGTCGACGTTGTGGAGAAGGCCAATCCACCGCCAAGATGGACCGGAGACATGATATGGAAGGAGGTCAAGGATTTTCCAAGTGCTATCGAAGAGCATACAAAGGGATATAAGTGTGATGAATTTGGCCGTACTCATAATTGGACGAAAAGAAGTATATTCTGGCACCTGCAATATTGGAGCACCAGTCTGATCAGACATAACCTTGATGTTATGCATATCGAGAAGAATGTATTTGACAACATAATTAACACTGTGATGGACGTAAAGAAAAAGACGAAAGACAATCCCAAGGCCAGGTTGGACTTGGAAGATATATGCCGACGTCCTAAGTTGCATTTGGTAAAGGAAGACAATGGAAGGTATAAGCAACCTAAGGCAATTTTCTCACTAGGCAGAGAGGATAAGGGGAGACTTTGTAGGCGGATTCAGGGCCTAAAATTTTCTGACGGGTACGTATCAAATTTAAGAAGATGCGTCGACCCAAAGGAGAACAAACTGACAGGTATGAAGAGCCACGACTGTCACATATTTATGGAGAGGTTAATTTCGATCACATTTCGGAAATTATTACGTCAGTCGTTTGGGATCCGTTGACAGAGTTGAGAATATTCTTTAGAGATCTTTGTTCTACTAAGTTGCTTGTCGATCGTCTAGAAAAGTAAGAAACGGATATTGTAGTAATACTGTGCAAGCTTGAGAGGGTGTTCCCTCCTGGGTTCTTCGACTTCATGGAGCATTTACCAATTCATTTTTCCTACAAGGCACGCATTGGCAGGCCCGTTTGTCACGACCCTCACCCTTTTTTTTAAATGGATACGAGACATGTCCAAGCCAGCCTACGCCGTAGTGTCGACGGTAGAACGCTGTCACGGCCATGAAGATGAAAATCACAAATAATGCTCATTCACGTAATTAATTTAATTTACAATGATCACAAGTTTTATATTTGCAGAAAAATATAACTTGTACAAATATTGGAATGACTACAGCTCCGCTATCTAGCTAGATTCTAGGCTTTTGTGTACAAGTACCCCCGTATCTCCCATGCTAAGTGAATCCACGGCTAACCTAAAAAATCACTACAACAAAAAGACCTATTAATGACGCTTGATAAGTGGATTTCATGACGGCTGATAAAGAAGCGTCATTAAAGTTCGAAATACCTTTTTTCTATGGCGATTTAGGCTAATTATGGGCTTTTTATAACGTTTATAAAACAAAGCATTATTAATAATTTAGAGCGGTGGCAAACTTGTAATATTTTTAAAGTTTAGTTGTTGGCAAAATTCTTGCTATAGCCCGCCTCTCCACCAAAATATTCTGGTGTTCTCCTTCTCCTCCTTTCTTCTCCCTCCTCTCCCCTAACTCCGAAACCCTAACCCTAGATCCAAAATCTTCGAGGAGGGCCTCACGCTCCTCGTCGTCCTCCAGGACAAGCTCTAGACTTTTGAAACCCTAACCTAGAATTTCGAAACCCTCACTTTCTCTCTCTCTCTCTCATGCGAATTCTATGGGAGGGGTAGTCTCCTACTTTTTCGAGTCCTCGTCCGGCGGGGAGCACCTGTCACGACCCGCACCCTAGAGTAAGGGCACGAGAAGTGGGTACGTCCAGCCTATGCCGTAGTGTCGGCGGTAGAACGCTGTCCTAGGTCAATCATCTAACAATATAAAGGTACCTGTACAGTATAAACTCTCCGAATGGAGGTGACATGACAGAAAACAATCTCAATCACATCTAGGGTAGAAGAATGAAAGATAGATAGATAGACAGTAACTCAAGAGAACAGTATAATAGATGAAATAAGTCCAAGTATCTAGGATAACATAACATCAGAATGTCAACTCATAATACAATAAGTCTAAGAGTCTATATATCTCAACATCTCAAAATACAACTCAGATGTGAGACAAAATGATAACACAGAAAAGACTGTCTAGCTAAACTAGCCTAGACTACTGGGGCAACATCCTCAGCTGTAGGTGGATCCTGCTGAGGGTCCACAACATAAGTATCATCTAGTCCTGCTCCATAATAGGTAGACACCAGGGCCTCATCCTCATCCTCTGTAATATTTTCAACAGGTCCAGTCAGGACAGAAACGAGCACAATACATCTCACACAGTTCATAACAGGTTAGGAAATACGATACAGGCAATAGAGTAAGATACAGGAAATGCTGAAAAGAAATGTACGCTGTAAAAGAGATAGCTATAATGAAATATCTACTGTATATAGAGAACTATAAGTGACTAGTGATGTAGAGTACAAGATAGGCATGTGAATGGCTAGAATTTATACATGATTACACTACTGAGTTTGCACATGATTACACTACTTTGGAATTATTCACATGTCTACTTCTACTCTCCCGTTACCCCAATCAATACACAAGGATCTAGACAAGTTACGTTATTATACATGATTACTTCACATGAGGCTCATAAATGAGTATACGTGCAGTTATACATGAGGGCTCAGTGAACATGAGAGTACATGATCACATGAGTATACATGCATGATGGAAGCACAGGAGTACATGATGAAAGTGAAACACACGTAACATGAAGTACCCGATGCTCCCGAGGGGGATAACATCTCATGTAAAGATCCATATAGTACCAATCCGTGCTACCAACGTGACAGCATCAAGTAAAGTAATCTAGAGCGAGAAGTAAAGCCTGAACAAGTATGAAACGGTCAGAAAATGTACTCGCCTGATAACTGAATGTCTGAAGAGGATATACTGTCTGAGGAGAGGTGTATGGCTCCTAATCAGAGCAATAAAAGTCATAATGTATCCATAATGGTAAAAATAAAGTATACAATGCATACTATATGATTCTAGGTCAATCTGGTCAAAGTCAACTCTTGGTCAACTCAATAGTCAAAATGGGTCACAGGAAGTCATACTAGGTCACAGGGGATCAAACTGAGTCAAATAAAGTCAAACAAGGTCAATCAAGTCAAGGTTAGTCAAATCCAGGTTAAAGTAAACTCTTGGTCAATATTCTAATCAAACTAGTCAAATACTAGTCAACATGATCAATCTGGGTCAAGTCTAGGTCAAACTTAGACCAACTAAAGTTTTGGTCAAACAAAGACTAGTCAGTAAGGTAATTAGGTTAAACAAAGACTAGTCAATAAGGAAATCAGGTCAAACATAGTCAGACTAGTTAAACTAGTCATTTTTAGGTCAATTAGGTCATGGTTTGACCAATAGTTGACTTTGGTCAACAATGGTCAACATTTTGGTCAACCTAGGTCTAGTAGTCCTAATGGTCTATCCTAACTAATTGGCCATAGGCCATAGGCTAATAACTAAGTTCCATAGGCCAATACCATATATGTATCTATATATATACAATAGACACATACACTATCTACACCATATATATATATACTTAGGCCATAATATATATATATATATATATATATATATATATATATATATATATATATATATATATATATATATATATATATATATATATATATATATATATACATACCCACTATATATAACATATGGTATATATAGTGGGTATGTATATATATATATATATATATATATATATATATCTATATATATATATATATATATATATATATATATATATATATATATATAAAATATATATATATATATATATATATATATATATTATGGCCTAAGTATATATATATGGTGTAGATAGTGTATGTGTCTATTGTATATATATAGATACCTATATGGTATTGGCCTATGGAACTTAGTTATTAGCCTATGGCCTATGGCCAATTAGTTAGGATAGACCATCAGGACTACTAGACCTAGGTGACCAAAAAAAAAAAAAAAAAAAAAAAAAATATATATATATATATATATATATATATATATATATATATATATATATATATATATATATAATATATATATATATATATATATATATATACATACCCACTATATATACCATATGTAACCAAATATGTAAAATACTATATATATACTCACTATATATAACATATATATTTATATATATATATATATATATATATATATATATATATATATATATTCAAATACATTTACATATAACAACCACATAGGCCTATAGCCTATGTAATACCCTAGGTATCTATGTATAGACACATTATATATAATGACACACTATATAAACTAATACAAAATATATATATATCAATATATGCATATATATATATATATATATATATATATATATATATATATATATATATATATATATATATATATATATATATATATATATATATATATGAAACATATATACTACATATTTACAGAGAGAGAAGTAAGAGAGAGAATTAGAGAGAGGGAGAGAGGACATTGAGAGAGAGGGACTGCTAGACACACACAGGGAAGGGGAGGGGGCTGTTCTCAGATTTCCTGAGAACAGAAAATAGCCTCAACACACACACAGTGCACATATATACATATATGTATATACATACACAACTACCTATACACACAACTACAAATCCTCAAAACTCACCCACACTCACACATACATATATACTACGTATACATATACTAAAAATACACACATACATGTATAAATCATATCAAAATTAGGTTTGAAATTCGTTTTTAGAAAACTGGAAATAAATACAAAATCTGGAATATTGAGACTGTGTACTCGAAACTAGGTAAACCCAATTTCACACACAAAATCGAGCTAAGACTCGAATCTAAAGGTTGGTAAGTGATGCCCCACATGTACCCTAGTGTCTAGGGGGCCTGACGCGACACCACGACACGTTTTGACGTGTCCAAACTCACAAAAACCCCACTCGGGTAAATCTTGATACTCACATGCAACCACAGTGTCGTGCACGTGTGCAACTCATCCTAGGACACACCATGAGACACGACACGTCTCGTGGTCATGCACACGTGTAGCCCACATATAGGGCTACACGATAGACATACTGTTACGTGTCCACGTGTCCTACAGTGTCGACACGAGACCCGTATCAGTCAAGTTTTCTCGACTGATACATGTGGTTTACACTGCGTCGTGCAGAGATGCACACGCCTCGTGGACACGACACGAGCCACGTGGGGCCTCGTGGTCATGCCCACGTGTAGCCCACGTGTTGGGCTACACACTCGTGTCACCACGAGGTGTCCACGACTCGTGTCCGTGCGACACGAGTCGCATGTCAGTGAGGAAAACGTGCGCGTGCACTGTCAGTGCACGACCAATGCACGTGTCCTCGTGTCCTCGATAGGACACGAGAGTGTCTCAAACTCGAGGGAGGGCATGACAGAGGTTGCCCCCTCCTCTGTGTCAATTTTCACGTGTCCACGTGTCCAATTCATGAAGAAAACAGTATCGAGTAGCAGGAGAACAAAGTGTGCACAGTGCTGTGTCCAACTCGTGTGTTCGTGTCCAATTTGGACACGAAAAGGACCCTAATATCAACTCAGTCCTACCAACATACAATATACATATAATAAGCTTCACAAATATGTAGTTTGTTTTGAAAACCAAGAACAAAAAGTCCTATGAGGCATTTCACCAAACAAGGGTTTCTAGCTTAGGATACGTGTCCGATACGTACACCAAACCAATCATATTTTTCACCAAACTTGACCTACAGTTCCGTAGTACCTAGATGGATGCAAATATGAAGAGAAAACACAATATTAACATGGTTTGAGGGTATTTACCTATTTGTGTGAAAACTCAAGAAAACACCAAGTAGGCGGGGTGTCCTCTTCTCTTGGTGATGCCCAAAGCCCCTCAAATCCTCGATAGCAGGCCCTAACTAGTACCCTCTAGTGTAGGGGAGTCCAATGCAAGAAACTAGAGGTGATTTGGATCAAAAATGGCCAAGTTGTGGAGGTTTGAAGGAATGTGATTTTTCTAGGTTAAAATTCATGTAAAATGATCATGAATTAATGTGAGAGGATTATATAGGATGGTGTAGGGCTAGGGGGGGTCTTGGCCGTCCATGGCAAGGGGGGTGTCCTTAGCTTTCCTTCATGGAGAAGGCAAGGACTTTGGTGTAAGGGTTGGGATATTTTTAATGTTTCAAGCAAAATATCCATAAAGGCAAATCTAAGATATTTATACCACTTTAACCATGACCAAATATCTATCCTCTAACTTCTAGGTTAGTAGCTAACCTCTAGATTATGGCTAAACTAGGTTAGAAGCTAACATGACACTTAACAATAATTAAACAATAATAAAAACACATAAATACAAATAATTCCAAATAAATCCTAGAAAATTACCAAAATACCATTTTGGCCAAAAATCACTAATTTGATGTTCTAAACCTATGGCTAGGCTCACATGATCATGGTTAGTCTCTAGGTTATGAAATCTCTAGGGTTTACACTAGGGTTATACTAGTAAAGTCACAAAGTCATAAGTCATGACTTAGAAAAATGGTTTTAATTAACTAAAAAATACCAAAGATCATATCATGACTAAAATACCACTAATAAATAATAAAAATAATAAAATTTTAAAAATACCCCAATTTCAGAAAACTGGGTGTTACAAGTCTACCCACCTTAAAATAATTTCGTCCTCGAAATTTAGATGGTCGTACTCCTCCTAGGTCAAACCTCCAACAATCAGGGTCGAAGCTACTACCTAACAACATACAAGGTCAACAAGAAAAATATGGATAGTAGACCTATACTGGGTCAAGACCAAAAATTGACTGGCAGTTTTAGGTCATAAGGTGTCCTTAATTCAAATCGAAATCAAAAGTAACTCCATGGGGTAAATCAGGATGGAGCCTCGGGTCAGGAAAATCGTACTAAGCAAATGAAGCACACGATGGTATGCCTGAATGGGACACTAAGGTCATAGGTGTAGAGTGTCATGTCTAGATCATGTATGCGAAGTCAGTTTTGAGAAAACAACTAGTCTTGTGCTCCTAACTTAAAAGTCACGATAATGTACCTACGATGATCACAACTTAGAGTGGGAAAGGTCTATGGCCTAAATTGAACCAAAAATCGTGATAAAATAGTGGTACCAGGGGGACAGGTTAAATGGGACAGTCTGTGGTCTCATCTAGGTGCACTAGTCATTCTAGATCAATACTGTCCTATGGTATCAAAACGTACAAGCAATCTAAGGTGTCCTAATTGGGAAGGTAAGGGAACAACAATCATCAAGGCTATAGGGCCGTCTACCATCCTATATGAAAATTGGTCATTAACAAGCAAGTGAGAAATCATTAAAAGTTAATATTCCATAAAGTGGTAAAAAAAATTAAAAATTTAGGCACAAGCAATCACAATTAGATTTTAGTCTTGACACGATCTAAGTTGATCAAGTTCAGGGTAAATCGAGATTTGGGCAAGATGGGAGATCAATGAAATCAAGTATGAGCACGAGCATCCAATGATGAAGATCCAGGTCATGATTAAATTTAATTCAACTGGATACGAATACGAGATTCATAGGCGATAAAAAATAATTCCAAGGAGAATTGTCAAGGCTGTTGCGGATAAGATTCTAAGGCAAGTTTAACTATGTTTCCATCCACGTAGATTAATGAAAAGCGAACCAAAATACAATAGGTTGATCAGACCATCATGCGCCGGTTTTGATTAGACAATATGTTAGTGGGTGCACACCCAATAAAATATGTCATGACCAAGCTCGAAAAGGATAAGCTTGTAAAACTAAGGATAAATTTATAGCATAAGATATAAGTAAGGGTAGAAATGATGAAGGAAAATACATAGTCCAAGATCCTTAACCAATCGGGTCAAGCATTCAAGATAAGGTACAAGGTTAAGTATTCAAGGATTCAAGTAGAACACCATCACATGCCAGGTTGAAAGAATTGAACCAAGGTGGATTTCTAATTGAAATAAGAATAAATTTAGTATCACGGTAGAGGTTATAGTTTAGCCATTTGACCAGAAAATCATATCAAGAAAATAGAGTACAAGGAAACGGGTTTTAGTAGGACATGGAATACCTACATGAAGGTAGGCTAGTCTAGGTCTTACATGTGAAGTTTGTTGGAAGGTAACAGCTAGTATTATACTTTGAATATCTAAGTCACGGTAAAGGACGTCCAATGATCAAAAAAATAGAAAGTGGGAGTTCAAGACGTGACAATTGATGCAAAATTAAGGAAGATCAAATTAACCTATGGAATAAAATTAATTAGGAATCCAGTAAATAATTTAGGAACACAGCCCTAGGGATAGATAGGCTACTAGATGAATATAGTTAGGGTTCGATCAAATCAAAGGTCAAGGTTAGAAGGTCTCACTAAAGTCTTTATTTGAGGAAATGTCGAGTAAGTCAGGTTTGGGATACAATCACATAGTTTGGTAGAAAGAGTTGAGCAAGATGCAAAAATAGAGGGGACAGTTCATTTCAATGGAAAGCAATTAGCAAGAGGATTAGATGGCAAGAAACAGATGAGAGTTTTCTCATAAATGTGATTGAGTACCTTAAAATAAAAGATATTAATCTAACACAAACAAATTAAAATCAACAACTACAAAAGTTTCAAAATCATCAACTAACACCAGGATTCAAAGTTCTACAGTGAATCCTCCAAAATCAAATTCAATCAAGGGAAAAGGAGTTTAAATCGAAATTTCAAATGAGATTCTCAAGGGTCATCCCAGGAATCTCTCAAAGTATCCTAACAGTGATTGAGTTTCCTCTCTCACTAAGCCTATTCCTCAAATCCTATCACAGGCTGTAGTGATACTTTAGTTCGAATATCACTACGTAAACTTGACCTGCATGGGCCACCACTAAAAATGTGTCACGACCCGCACCCTAGAGTAAGGGCACGAGAAGTGGGTACGTCCAGCCTACGCCGCAGTATCGGCGGTAGAACGCTGTCCTAGGTCAATCATCTAACAAAATAAAGGTACATGTACAGTATAAACTCTCCGAATGGAGGTGACATGACAGAAAACAATCTCAATCACATCTAGGGTAGAAGAATGAACGATAGATATATAAACAGTAACTCAAGAGAACAGTAGAATAGATGAAATAAGTCCAAGTATCTAGGATAACATAACATCAGAATGTCAACTCATAATACAATAAGTCTAAGAGTCTATATATCTCAACATCTCAAAATACAACTCAGATGTGAGACAAAATGATAATACAGAAAAGACTGTCTAGCTAAACTAGCCTAGACTACTGGAGCAACATCCTCAGCTGTAGGTGGATCCTGCTGAGGGTCCACAACATAAGTTTCATCTAGTCCTTCTCCATAATAGGTAGACACCAGGGCCTCATCCTCATCCTCTGTAATATTTTCAACAGGTCCAGTCAGGACAGGAATGAGCACAATACATCTCACACAGTTCATAACAGGTTAGGAAATACGATACAGGCAATAGAGTAAGATACAGGAAATGCTGAAAGGAAATATATGCTGTAAAAGAGATAACTGTAATGAAATATCTACTGTATATAGAGAACTATAAGTGACTAGTGATGTAGAGTACAAGATAGGCATGTGAATGGCTAGAATTTATACATGATTACACTACTGAGTTTGCACATGATTACACTACTTTGGAATTATTCACATGTCCACTTCTACTCTCCCGTTACCCCAATCAATACACAAGGATCTAGACAAGTTACGTTATTATACATGATTACTTCACATGAGGCTCATAAATGAGTACACGTGAAGTTATACATGAGGGCTCAGTGAACATGAGAGTACATGATCACAAGAGTATACATACATGATGGAAGCACAGGAGTACATGATGAAAGTGAAACACACGTAACATGAAGTATCCGATGCTCCCGAGGGGATAACATCTCATGTAAAGATCCATATAGTACCAATCCATGTTACCAACGTGACAGCATCAAGTAAAGTAATCTAGAGCGAGAAGTAAAGTCTGAACAAGTATGAAACGGTCAGAGAATGTACTCCCTGATAAATGAATATCTGAAGAGGATATACTGTCTGAGGAGAGGTGTATGGCTCCTAATCAGAGCAATACAAGTCACAATGTATCCACAATGATAAAAATAAAGTATACAATACATACTACATGATTCTAGGTCAATCTGGTCAAAGTCAACTCTTGGTCAACTCAATAGTCAAACTGGGTCACAGGAAGTCATACTAGGTCACAGGGGATCAAACTGAGTCAAATAAAGTCAAACAAGGTCAAACAAGTCAAGGTTAGTCAAATCTAGGTTAAAGTCAACTCTTGGTCAACATTCTAATCAAACTAGTCAACATGATCAATCTGGGTCAAGTCTAGGTCAAACTTAGACCAACTAAGGTTTTGGTCAAACAAAGACTAGTCCGTAAGGTAATTAGGTTAAACAAAGACTAGTCAATAAGTTAATCAGGTCAAACATGGTCAGACTAGTTAAACTAGTCATTTTTAGGTCAATTAGGTCATGGTTTGACCAATAGTTGACTTTGGTCAACAATGGTCAACATTTTGGTCAACCTAGGTCTAATAGTCCTAATGGTCTATCCTAACTCATTGGCCATAGGACATAGGCTAATAACTAAGTTCCATAGGCTAATACCATATAGGTATCTATATATATACAATAGACACATACACTATCTACCCATATAGATATATATATATATATATATATTTTAAATATATATATATATAGATTATATATTATATATATATATATATATATAATATATATATATATATATTATATATTATATATCTATATATATATATATATATATATATAGACATATCTATAATATATATATACAATATACATACCCACTATATATACCATATGTAACCAAATATGTAAATACTATATATATACTCACTATATATTATATATATATATATATATATATATATATATATATATTATATATATCTATATATATATATAGAAAATATATATATATATATATATAGATATATATATCATATATATATATATATATATATATATATATATATATATTATATATATATATATATATATATATACATATACATTTACATATAACAACCACATAGGCCTATAGCCTATGTAATACTCTAGGTATCTATGTATAGACACATTATATATAATGACACACTATATAAACTAATACAAATATATATATATCAATATATGCATATATATATATATATATATATATATATATATATATATATATATATATATATATATATATATATATATATATGAAACATATATATACTACATATTTATAGAGAGAGAAGTAAGAGAGAGAATTAGAGAGAGGGAGAGAGGACAGTGAGAGAGAGAGGGAACATATACATTTACATATAACAACCACATAGGGCTATAGCCTATGTAATACCCTAGGTATCTATGTATAGACACATTATATATAATGACACACTATATAAACTAATACAAAAAATATATATATCAATATATGCATATATATATATATGAAACATATATATACTACATATTTATAGAGAGAGAAGTAAGAGAGAGAATTAGAGAGAGGGAGAGAGGACAGTGAGAGAGAGGGACTACTAGACACACACAGGGAAGGGGAGGGGGCTGTTCTCAGATTTCCTGAGAACAGAAAATAGCCCCAACACACACACAGTGCACATATATACATACATATGTATGTACATACACAACTACCTATACACACAACTACAAATCCTCAAAACTCACCCACACTCACACATACATATATACTACGTATATATATATACTAAAAATACACACATACATATATAAATCATATCAAAATTCGGTTTGAAATTTGTTTTTAGAATACTGGAAATAAATACAAAATCTGGAATATTGAGACTGTGTACTCGAAACTAGGTAAACCCAATTTCACACACAAAATCGAGCTAAGACTCGAATCTAAAGGTTGGTAAGTGATGCGCCACATGTACGCTAGTGTCTAGGGGGCCTGACGCGACACTACGACACGTTTTGACGTGTCCAAACTCACAAAAACCCCACTCGGGTAAATCCTGATACTCACACGCAACCACAGTGTCGTGCACGTGTGCAACTCACCCTAGGACACACCACGAGACACGACACGTCTCGTGGTCATGCACACGTGTAGCCCACATATAGGGCTACACGATAGACACACTGTTACGTGTCCACGGGTCCTACAGTATCGACACGAGACCCGTATCAGTCGAGTTTTCTCGACTGATACACGTGGTTTACACTGCATCGTGCAGAGATGCACACGCCTCGTGGACACGACACGAGCCACGTGGGGCCTCGTGGTCATGCCCACGTGTAGCCCACGTATTGGGCTATACACTCGTGTCACCACGAGATGTCCACGACTCGTGTCCGTGCGACACGAGTCGCGTGTCAGTGAGGAAAACGTGCGCGTGCACTGTCAGTGCACGACCAGTGCACGTGTCCTCGTGTTCTCGATAGGACACGAGAGTGTCTCAAACTCGAGGGGGGGCATGACAGAGGTTGCCCCCTCCTCTATGTCAATTTTCACGTATCCACGTGTCCAATTCGTGGAGAAAACAGTGTCGAGTAGCAGGGGAAAAAAGTGTGCACAGTGCTGTGTCCAACTCGTGTGTTCGTGTCCAATTTGGACACGAAAAGGACCCTAATATGAACTCAGTCCTACCAACATATAATATACATATAATAAGCTTCACAAATATGTAGTTTGTTTTGAAAACCAAGAACAAAAAGTCCTATGAGGCATTTCACCAAACAAGGGTTTCTAGCTTAGGATACGTGTCCGATACGGACACCAAATCAATCCTATTTTTCACCAAACTTGACCTACAGTTCCCTGGTACCGAGATGCATGCAAATATGAAGAGAAAACATAATATTAACTTTGTTTGAGGGTATTTACCTATTTGTGTGAAAACTCAAGAAAACACCAAGTGGGGGGGTGTCCTCTTCTCTTGGTGATGCCCAAAGCCCCTTAAATCCTCGATAGCAGGCCCTAACTAGTACCCTCTAGTGTAGGGGAGTCCAATGCAAGAAACTAGAGGTGATTTGGATCAAAAATGGCCAAGTTGTGGAGGTTTGAAGGAATGTGATTTTTCTAGGTTAAAATTCATGTAAAATGATCATGAATTAATGTGAGGGGATTATATAGGAAGGTGTAGGGCTAGGGGGGGTCTTGGCCGGCCATGGCAAGGGGGGGGTGTCCTTGGCTTTCCTTCATGGAGAAGGCAAGGACTTTGGTGTAAGGGTTGGGATATTTTGAATGTTTCAAGCAAAATATCCATAAAGGCAAATCTAAGATATTTATACCACTTTAACCCTGACCAAATATCTATCCTCTAACTTCTAGGTTATTAGCTAACATCTAGATTAGGGCTAAACTAGGTTAGAAGCTAACATGACACTTAACAATAATTAAACAATAATAAAAACACATAAATACAAATAATTCCAAATAAATCCTAGAAAATTACCAAAATACCCTTTTGGCCAAAAATCACTAATTTGATGTTCTAAACCTATGGCTAGGCTCACATGATCATGGTTATTCTCTAGGTTATGAAATCTCTAGGGTTTACACTAGGGTTATACTAGTAAAGTCACAAAGTCATAAGTCGTGACTTAGAAAAATGGTTTTAATTAACTAAAAATCACCAAAGATCATATCATGACTAAAATACCACTAATAAATAATAAAAATAATAAATTTTCAAAAATACCCCAATTTCAGAAACTGGGTGTTACAGCACCGCCGCCGGAAGCCCCTCCCCCTCCCCCTTCTCCTCCTTCCCACCGCCGCCACTCCTCCGGCTGGAACGGGACCACCAACCGCTTTCGTCCATCTGCCGACGTGGCCGCGATGCACGAGCAGGCGCTGGCCGCGGTCGCGGCGGAGTTCGTCCTCCAGCTGCGGAGGAACAGCGGTGCCGGCGACGCGTTCTACCGGTCGGCGTCGGTGAGGTACACTCCGGCGACGGCGGGGAGTGGCGGGAGGAAGCAGGGCCCGCCGAGGAGTTCGAGCTCCAAAGCCCGGTCGCTGACGGATCCGGTCGTCCAGCCCTACCAGCTCGTCAATCTGGTGAGAATCTCTTGGTTAGATTTCTAATTTTTTTTAGTAGTTCTATGTTCTTTGATTGTGATTTGATGCGTCTTCCCTTTGAAAACAAAAGAATGGAACTTTTTGGAGAATTATTAAGAGAATATGAATTAGAAAATATGCATTTACAAAATTGCTATTGATGAATTAGAAAACATGCATTTATAGTATGTATGGTCTTGTTTTGGTTTAATTGTGTTTCTTTTATAATGGGCACCAAATGGAGCCAATTTCCTCTGTTTGTTCTAAGTCAATTTCTGGGGTACACACTTCGGAGCGTTCATTTAAGTTCTGAAATGAATGACACATTTCCAGGAACACTCACCTGGAACGCATGCTTGAGCAAAGAAAAGGTAAGCTTAGAGCCATAAGAGAGAAATTAGCTTTGATCCATTTGCCCAACTTAGAGCCATATGATGCATAAAACTAAAAGTAATAGAAGGATGTCCAACTTTTCTGAGAAAACTACATTTTATCAGCTTTAAAGAAGCAAAACAATTTGTACAGCCACGGAAAGGAAAATCCACCACATTACCAATAAAGTTCATTACAAAGACTCAAGAGAGAGATGTAGATACTATGCAGTACACAAGTGATAATTGCTCGAACTTACTAAGTAGTCCTGAGAGATCTCAGCCCTACTATGCTTTGTAAATCCCCCACAGTTGGTGAGTTTGCAGAACCAGATTTCAAAATAGTGTTAGCCAAGACACTCATCTTATTTAACATGAACAAAAGCCAATATAATATTGTGGTAGGGAAGTTTAAAATATGGAGATAACTAATTTTTACAAAGCTTGTGAGTTAGAAAATGTTTAAGAAAGATATACATGGCACATATGTATATATAATTGGATGTGAGGGAAGTGGGATATAGTAAGAGATTGTGTCCTGAACATCCAAGTGTACATATATTAAACTGGTTCAGTAATTATTTCTTCCATGCTCATTTTGGGTAAATTATATCTTAATGAATTGTTCGTATAACTTAACAGTGATTGATGCATGACATCTTGCTTAACAGAGAGTGTTGGCATAAATTATCTTGACAATATTTGGCACTTGCTTCCCAGTTAAAGAAAACTAATGCTAGTTAGAGAGAGCATGCATATTTTTATGCGCTGACATGATGATGGATGCATGCCACAAAGCTGGCATGATGGATGCATGCTACAAAGCTGGCATGATGGACACATGCCAGCATATATGCATGCTGCTCACAAGCTTCATGAGATTGATTTATTTATTGTAGGTAGCCACGAGATTGATACATATAGGACCAAGTAATGAATTTGAAAACCTAATGTGCACTCTAAAGCTGCATGAGGGAGAGGAATTTCCGGACAGCAGAAAATTTGAGAGACCTTCTCCAGGCATCTCCACTTTCTGCCACATGAGATGAACAACAAAGTTGAAGGTTGCAATGTTTTGGTCAGCTCTGCATGCTAAAGAAATTCAACTAACCTGTCATATTGGTGTCCGAGCTCTCTAGCCTAGTGGTATTAGAGCGGACATCCGGAGGGGCCGGCAAGGTTCGAGTCCCCAAATTGTGTGTGTGCGTGTGATTTCCAAAAAAAAAAATGCCATATTGGTTACCACCCTTGTTAAGAATTGCTGCATATGAATATTCTGATCTTAAAAATATGGTGGAAAGTTGTGTCCTATCTTTTATAAGTTAGGTATATAATTGGTCTTACGCATAGCATGTGAGAATTCTAGATAGGTTACTATTCTTATATCTCCCACAATTAGCATTTTAATCTTACATTATATATAGTGATGAAAATGAAGAATTAAAAATCCTTTGGATGATGAAGTTCTGAAAGCAATCAAGGATAGTTGAGATTTTTCTTATGACAAAAAGGTAACCACAAATCTTACTCTACCAAGGGGTTTAAATACAAAAACAGTTTCAGCCTAACATGGCATGTTGACTTACCAGTGACATCAAATCAGAGATTAAATCATATCGTAAAGTATGGACAAGCTCGGTGTAGCATGAATCAGTAAAGAAGCAGTACATGTTTAATCATAAATCTCTATGAATATTATATGCTACAAATAAAAGTCAGGCTAAATGTTGTACCGTTGGTAACTCCAGCTCAAATGTGAATCCAAATATCTTATATACATAACTGATGAACTCCAAGACGTTCTTGACCTCGTCTTTGATCTGTAAGATTTGGAGAAACAAGATAGATATGCCGCCATATGAGACAATAAGCATTTTAAATCAAGTCACCAACGATTTATTCATATCAAAATGGTTACATAAGTGGCATTAAAATATGCATTTTTAATGGTCGTGTCTTGTACAGCAAATATGCATCTTTAATTGACCAAGTTTGGATAAAACCGAAGGTACCATGATGGTGATTCTTACAAGAGAAGACCTAGTGCCATGCAAGTGTAGTGCCAATTGCAGAAGTGTGATAAGATAAAGGCATTGAGAAAAACTGGAAATATTTTAGTAAGGCCCTGACAAATAGCATTTGACAGATTGATGAAGGTTGATACATATTCTAAGTTTCATTGACTAGGGACACATCGGAACATTTTAGCATGTAACCTGGATGAATCAAACTACCATGTACTAACAAACATATGCAACCTGGATGGTTCATACTTTTGTCCAACTAACCCCTACCAAACCGTGCGTGCAGTCAGGGACAAAAAAGTGTATGTGCGTGCGCGTGCACACACAACTACATCAACATGAAATATACTATGCTCTTGGCATTCGAGCAACGGGTTGAAACTCAAATTTAGGAGAGGATGAACAAGCAAATTTGCGATTGAAGTTCAGTAAAGAGGATGAACAAACAAATTTTTTTCAGGCATTTGTTTTGATATGTGAATGATATGATTATTGTAAATATTAAGGTATGACATTTGCATTTTCAGGCCAAGTTTCTCCAAGCAGCTGTCGACTGGAAGAAGAAAATTGGATTCAAAGGTATAAGTTCACTTTTAATTATTAAGAGAACATGAATTAGAAAACATGCATTTACAAGTGTTTGCTATTTTACTGGGTATTTTGGCATGCTTATGAAGATGTATCAAAATTTACTGGGTATTTTACTGGGTGCAAGTTTGCTTGTGTGTTTTGTCTCCCTGTTTTTGTATAATAACCTCGTCGCATACATTTCTATCTGTCTTCATGAGAAAGAAAGTAGAAATGACCAATATATCCTATATATGCACCCTTAGATGGCAAGTGGCGTACCACAGTTTGAGAGAATCTTACGAATGGTGGCAGCATTCTCGAGACACTCTTTAAGAACTGAAATGAAACTGGGAATTTTGCGTCTATACTCATTTGTTGTTTCCGTTTCATTTGATACACTATTCTTTTCCAAAGCCAGACTTGTTCTAATAGTGAATTGGAAGGTTGTTTGAACTTGTACCTGAGTTGGTAACAGATTAGGATTTGATTATCCTGAGCATTGATCTAATTCCTATACTCTGTACTTTACCAGGGTTCCAAGTCATTTTATTATTTTTATATTCGTCTGTTTTTATGCTAGTGACATGGCATCCCTTCAAAACTTACACTGTTTGTGAAGCTCTTCATTGTATGCCCCAGGCCCCCCACTTCCTTTGAACATTGATTGTAAGATTTAGAACTGATACATGCTTTGAAAGGATTTGTTAGGAGACATTTAACCTTCTCTTTATAACTACATGACTCCTTGCAGTTGTTTGTTGTTGTGTACTCTACTACTGGTACACGGCGATGATGGTGATAATGATTTTCCATATTTATATGGTTTGGCCATGAAAGAATATAATTTATCGCTACAGAAGCTATGTAATAGGCAAACTGAATTTGCAACTTAATTATGGATAAATCTCCTCTTTGTGTGTGTTGTGTATCATGTTGAGTTTGACAAATATCCAGAACTACATGGTTGGTGTTATTTTTCGAGTCTTTTGCTTCCTTGTTTTGTTTTTCCAGGGACAATATTGATCGAACCTAAACCTCAAGAACCTACTAAGCACCAGTAATGTGTCACAAGTTGATTTATTTTAATTTTTAAAGTGTGATTTTATTTTTTTATTTATTTGATGTGATCTACTTATGTTAGGTATAATTGGGATGCTGCTACTACATTCTCTTTTCTCCAGAAGTATGGCCTTGCAGGTAATTCCTCATGCCATCACACTCGTACGAAGAGCATTACCTCAATGTAGGCATTCTGTATGTTAACTACTTTCTCATGAAGAATTTATGCAGTTCAGCATTTGGATATTAAATATGTATTATGAATTTGAATTGTTCCCAATAAGTATCAGGCTTTTGCTACTTGTGTAGTTGGAAGTATTATAATCTTGGGAGCTAATTCCTTATATTTGCTTGTTTTTATCTTTTTCAAGGTTTTGCTACATGTTCTGTGGACAGTTTTGATGTGGCAAGGTTTTAATATGGACAATTTTGGTAGTTGTAAATATATATATATCTATTTGGATATTCAATGTAATGAAGATGTTGATATGTACTATATTTTGAGAAATGTAATAAAGATGGTGATATATAATGTTAAGTTTTTGGAATGTAATATATACTGTGCAGTATAGAGCATTATAAATATGCTAATTTGAATAGTATAAAGTGTTATAAATGTGCTGCATTGAGCCTAAACATATTATCTATTCATGACGTTTTAAAATTGTTCTGAATTGTGCACTATATATTAACTATTCATAACGCTTTTATAGAAACTATTCATGACGGTTATTTTATGACGCTTTTAAAAAACATTTATAACACCCGTTTTCATAACGGTTGCTGTGAAAAAAAAAAGCGTCATGGTTCGTCATCAATGACGCTTTTTAGCCGTCATTAAAAGGGTTTTTTGTTGTAGTAAATATTGGTTTCCAGTCAGGAATGGAACGAGCACAATTTACTGAATATAATTTCAATAAATAAAAATGACTATACAACAGAGGTTAGACATCAATTACATGTTTTTGAAAATAACCAGAAAAGACGAAAATTCAATAGCAATAGACAAAAATACTTAACCCACTGTTAGAAGTACCTTTGATATGTGATCAGTCTGGAATACTACACTGCGAGGTCGACGAGGTCTACTTGCACGAAAACAAACAATGTCTACGAGGTCTACTTGCAGAAATTAAATAATGTCTACGAGGTCTACAACATAAAAATAAACAATGTCTACGAGGTCTACTGCATGAAAATAAACAATGTCTACGAGGTCTACTGCATGAAAATAAACAATGTCTACAAGGTCTACTGCATGAAAATAAACAATGTCTATTGTCGGATCACACATCCTTGGTTCTCCTTGTTTTCGGCTCAATATTTTATAATAGAATATAAAAAAATCACATAACCAATGGCCAATCAATGAAATATAGTGACGATCAATATCGAAACCGATAACCCAAACCACTCAATGTGCCACAATAGTGAAAACCCGTACAACAGTCTCCGGATGCTGAAATAGACATTACCAATATTCTCAGAATAGTCAAAATAGCTAGAATTGTATGTCCTTAAGTCCAATCCTGGACACAGGGGCAAAACATTAATTTTGGGTCAAAACGGTGTCCACCGTTGGACCCGCTTTACACCGAAAAGCGTGCCAGAGTCAACAGTCTCTAAAGTCGTCAAACTATATATCTACGAATTCGTTTTGATGATGCAAACCGAACGGTATGTCCAATTTTGGATTCTGGTAGGCTGTACACAAAATTGCCGTTGAATCGGATCGTGGGGCCCGCAAAACGGCGATCCGATCAACTATCTCAGAATTGGAACAAACTTGGCATACAGGACCAAAAAATGATACGGTCCTGTTGGCACAAGTTTCGTCTTGATCTGACGAACGTGCACAAAGTAATTGGAGTTTGTGCAAAGTGGTCAATACGGTAAATTTCGACGGATACGCATCAAATTCGTCGTGCACACGCGACCAATTTGAATTCCTTCAAAGTCCACATGTCCACGAAACTGTTACGCACCTTTCGATGCTTTCAGTTCGCGACCACGTCGCCCGGATTGGCGAGACGAACATCGTATTGAAGGGTTTTTCATAATTCAATTTTTCGGAAACAAGTTTTTCATGATTTTCGACATCGCCTAACTTCTCGTACAATAGATGAAAAATAGTTCTACAAGAACCGTCTTAATCTTATATATGTTGTTAATAGAGATGTTTAAATAGATTTTTATGTTCGACGATCTCCTGCCCGAAAATTGGCTTCCAAACAGGGTATTGGGCTGTTTCTTCTCTGCCCTGTTTTTCGAGAGAATCGAGTTTTTCTCTCGATTTCATCTCGATTTCCCTTCGAATCTAGGTTGATTCATTACAAACTAATTGGAGGGGTTCCCAAATGGTTATATAGGTATCCTATAGAATTTTACGAAGTCGAATTCCGTTGAGTATACAGGAAGAAATACGATGGCAAAAACTGTACCTTGGCTCGTGCCTATACTGCTGTTATCCCGCGCATGTGCGCGCTGTGGAGGCTTGGCCGGCCGACTCCGGCGCTCACGCGACTGTGCGCGGCCATGAGGGAGCCGCCCAGGGTGGCTGGGGTTCGTGAAGGTGTTGAGGGATTAGGGTTTGCCGCTCCTCTCTCACGTTCTATATATGTATGCTCGAAACAGAATCAAGCTGGGGTCGGGTTTTGGCTCTACTTAGGAGAATACGCGGCTGGGCTTTTTCTACGGGCCCGCTGTTCCTGCAGGAAACAGTGTGGATAGATTTCTCTTTTTGTTTTTTGTTTTTTATTATTTATTAATAACTCAATATATACATATACATATACATATATCTATTTATCTATATTTCCATATTTATTTCCTATATAATATTATCCATAAATCTAAATAAAAACCAATAGCACCTATTCCTATGTAGATCCTATCTATATAAATATGAATATATATATAACGTTTATTTAACAATTATAATACCACCAAAAATAATAATAATATTATATAATAATAAACTTGATAAAATAATAATAATAATAATAATAATAATAATAATAATAATAATAATAATAACAACAACAACAACAAAATTCAATAAAACAATAATGGTGTATTATACCGTTATGCACAGTCTAAAATCTCAAAATATACAATGACCCATTTTATCCCAATATCCTGAATATTAATTAATAATGATATTTATAATATCCACATTACGAATATTTAGAAATAGTCATTAGATTATTTAAAACGAAATATAACACACTCATGCCACATTCCAACAACACGAATGTCATTGGATGTGACGCATGACTACATGGGCTTGGGCTCAGTCTCAGTTCGGATCCAGTCTGGCTAAAATGGTATAACCGTTTTCCCCAAACTCAATAATATAATTAATAAATAAATAAGTCTTCGGTAAGAGTTAAGTCTCAACTAGGCTTGGTTTTCTTAGTTTGGACATCACTATGGCTCGGCCTTCCCTACCAGGGCTAATACTCTAGTCAAAGCACGCTATTGCCTATCCGTGCCACGATTTCTAGTCACCATGCACTCTAAAACTCCGCCATGGCTAAAATCATCTACCATAATAATTAACTAAATAATTATTTATAAAATTCTAAAAGTCACCATTTAATTCAAATAAATAAATACATAAAATATATTATCAAAATTTTGGGAAGAGGGGCTACACCGTTGGTTATCGGTGGATGTACCTGTTTGAGCGGTATTTGAACCACCTAAAGAGAAAGTTGAAAACAAGGCTCATGTCGAGGGTTCTATTTGTGAAGCCTATGTTCTCGAGAAGATTACAAACTTCTGCTCGATGTATTTCAAGATATATGTTGCTACTAGTAGAACAAGAGCTCCGAGAAACGACGATGGATATCTGGAATCTAATGATGTAATACTGAAAGTCTTCAATGCTTTCAGAAAGCCTTCGGAGAAAATGAAGAAAAGATATCTGAATGACGAGGAACTAAGGGCTACTCAGTTATATATATTACTCAACTGTAACGAGGATGAAGTGGAGAAGCTCGAGGGGTAAGTAACTAATACGTCCACATTTACGTCATCTATGCATGTAATAGTATCCAATATTATTACTACACTAATTGGTCGATGTGTTGTTATTTTCAGCACATTTAATGATGAGGTGAGGTCGAGTAGAAAGTACATAAATGATGAAGAACTGGAACAGGAAATGAGATGTTATTTTCCTTCATAGTTGAGTGCATATGTAAGATGCTCAGTAAGTACTTTTTATATATGTACTTTGCACAGTAATTAACGGAATGCTGAATTTAATTTCTTATATTATGGTATTTAGGTCGATCGTCCAGACGTAATACTAGAGAATGAGTCTATTAGAACTCTAGCCAAGGGGCCCATTTATTTTGTCAAAATCTGGCCAAGCTATTGTGTGAATGGGTTTAGGTTCAAGTCAACAAATGCTCCGATCAGAGAACTTTTTGGATCTTAATTTGACCAAAAATAGTTGTTTGTGTATCCGATCTACAAACTACAAAGACGTCGATCCGGGGAATGATTTCTATGGCGTCTTACGGGAGATTATGGAGTTGACATGTAACTACGGCATAGAGTCGGCTAGGATCGTGTTGTTCAGGTGTGAATGGTTCGATCCGATCCAATATCAAGGTTAGAAAATTCACAAGCATGGTCTTGTGGATATTAACTATCGGCGTCGATATCAAGGATACGAACTATTTGTCCTAGCAAGTCAGGCTCAACTAGTTTACTTTACTACTTATCCTAGACGGAGAACAACTAGGTTGGACTGGTGGGCAGTATGCAAGACTAAAGCTAGAAATACGTACGATGTTGACGAAATAGCTTATCAGGAGGACGAGCTACCTCTAGTAACAAATACAGTTGACGTGGACACAACGAAAGTTCCATATTATATGTCTAATCATGTAGAAGAGGTAGAAGTATCCGAAGAGGAAAACGAAGTAGATGAAAGCGAAGATGAGGAGGAAGAGGAAGATGAGGACGCGAAGGACGAAGAAGATGAATTTTCAGAAGATTATTGAAAAGAAAAGAAAATGTAAAATATGTTTAACCACTAATTAATCTCCACGCAACAATGAATCTTCCATATTACACATCTAATACTGTCATTTTGTTTAATCCCTAATTAATCGCTATGTTTCCATCAATCTTATCAGATGACACCCATGACTCGAGTACGTCACTTGAGAGAGGCACAAATGGCTGTTGAGGAGGTACTGGTACCTCCTGCTGCTGAGAAGGTAGTGCTTTCTGCTGCTGAGGAGGTAGTGCTACCTAAAGCAGAGATGAAGGTCAAGGAAGAACTTCCTCCTACTATTAAGGAGAAAGTGATTCCTAAAGCCGAGATAGATGTGAAGGAGGAGGTGGCACCAGAAGAAAGTTGCACCAGAAGTAACAGTCATCCAACCCTTATGGATATTGATCTTGCTGGCGTGGATCCTACTTATGTGCAGTGGCTGAGGAGGAAGATCTCTTTGCGCCTGCGTAGAGGGTAGAGCAGTATGATATAACTTTTGACCGGATTTGTTTCCGATAGACTTATTTTCGGGTTAGACTTGGATGTCATGGTTAATATCTTGACTTGGGTGTTTTTGGATGCTATTATCTAGACTTGGTTATTATCTAGAAATTCAACGGAGGGTTGCTCCGGGTCTATTTTCATAAACTGTGATACGTTAAATGTATATTTATTATCTAGAAATTCAACGGAGGGTTTCTCTGGGTCTATTTTTATAAACTATGATATGTTAAATGCATGGTTATTATCTTGTAGATATCTATTTCTATCAGGTATGGCAGAACGTAGAGGATCGTACCTCCGTGACGGTAGAGGAGTATCCCGTGGAGGTAAAGGTTTCACCGGTGGACGGAGTGGTACTCTGTTAGTGGATGACGGTGTCGTTCCCTTATCTCCTGGTACTCCAGTGTACCAGCCACTCAGATCACCGTTTGCGTCGACGGTACGTGGCAGTACTCCTTAGACGGACAGTTCCAGGCCTGATCCTAGCCCGTCCAGCAGCATTCCTCCTGCGGACGGCACTATGAAGGCGGAGGAGCAGGTGGAGGAGGTTGCACCTACGCCGTCTCCATATGATCTGAACGATCCCTCATGCGCCCCTCCGGATGAGACGTGGATGGAGATTTGGTCCGACGGGCCTACAAAGTAAGTTAATTAGTTAACATTTATTTATACATATATTTATATATTCAAGAATTTAATTATCGTTGTGTAGATATTGTCTCCCGTCAGTTCAGAGGGCATTGAGGCAATTTTTGAGGTCCAACTACGGGGTCCTTTGGATCAACTACTTGGATGCCTCGGACGAGAGGAAGGCATTATGGTTTACCCATTTCAAGGTAACTAAAGTATATTGCTTCTAGTATAAATTATCTTTTATGCATATTATATAACTAACTAATTTAATTCTTGTAGAAAACATATTTTTATCCACCGCACCGGGCTACGACGATCGAGAAGTAATTTTCTGCCGTTGTCGCCAAGTTGATCCAGGATGCGATCGACGACGAGAAGGCTCGAGACCGCTTCGGAAAACCGATCCAAGGTTGGATCACGCCCAAGCAGTGGAATGCCATGAAGGCTAGATTCGACGCTCCTAGGTACAAGGAACGGTCGGAGAAGACAACTAGGACGAAGGCAGAAAAGTGGTGTGGTGGCTCGATTTCCATGACGGAACATTTCCATCGCCTGGTATGTGTTTTGCTGTAATATATTATTTTAATAAAAGTAGGAATAAATTTTTTAATTTCAATGACAAACATATTATTATAACAGATAAGGGGTGAGAACCCCCAACATGGTGATCATCTTTCTGGCCACCCATCGGATGGACGGAAAGCTCATCGATGATTGGGCTACATAGAGCTATGTAAGTATTACTTTATGTGTCACTAAATTTAGTACAACTTAAGAAATATGCAATATATATCCACAGACGTGGAACTAGGATGGTAGTAAATATTATGTTTATCGAGATGCGCCCTTTTCTAGGATGAGTATCTTAGGCTAGAGCATGAGATTACTAGTACATCTGCAGAGAGAGAGGCTGGTACTTCCTCGCAGCCCCCATCGGCTCGTACGTTGGATGAGCTCTGGATGACCGCCGTTGGTGGTCTTTAGAGGGGTACGTACTACGGTACGGGATCCTACGGCACCTTTATGGCGATACAGTCATCTAGGGCCCCCTCTGCCAGTGTGCATTCTCCACAGCCCTCACAGGAGTCGATCTGAGTGGAGAAACTCCGTCGCCAGCTTACTAAGCTGCATGACGAGCTATTACAGAGGATTGCGGAGCAGCCCCAGTCTCAGCCACAGACGGACGATGAGGTCTTCACCGTATAATTTGATATTCTCGAGCTCACCATTAGGAAGACGGACGAGAGGACGAATCGTGCCATACAGGCGGTGCAGGAGAGGGCGGATCTTGCCTTTCACGCGTTGCACGGATCGTAGGTGGCCATTGGCGAGCAGGTTTCGAGGCTGGCGTCTGTTATGGATTCCACCAACTCTAGCCTGCTAGCCATGGAGCAGACACTTCCTGGTCGTGCATTGGCATCCACACTGACTGTAGCGATTCTACTGCCTCCTCTTCCTTCTACTGATGAGTCATCACCGGTGATGCTGACCCCGACGCAGTATAGGTTCATGATGTCCCAGATACTAGGACTGCCTACTCCTCATCATCCTGACCAGGCGTAGTCCTCTATTGGACTTATTTTTATTTGTTGTGTTGGTGACCCATTGTTGGGTGTTTATGTATTTATTTTACATATTTACTGACAATTTTTGTTATGTTATGTTGAATATTATCAAACACACTTTTTATAGCCATTTTGGTAGTGGATTTGTATCCACCCGGTTATTTCCAGTCTTTCTGATCGTTAGATTCTTTTTATTTGATTATTGGTATTTTTTTTATCATTTATCTTTATATTGGTTTATCGGTGTTAAGTGTCCCACCGAAAGGGTCGGCGAACCCAGGGAATTCTACGAAGGGTTGCTCCGGGTCTATTATTTGCAAACTGTAATTTTAAATGCAGGTACAATGCTATATAATGTAACTGTCATTTATATTAAAAGCAGACTTCATTCTTTTTTTTACCTTTTTTTGGAATTAGCGACGATTAGCGACGCTTAGCGATGCTTAGCGACGCATGACTATGTCGATAAGCTATATCGTAACGTCGCTAACATGGAAAAAGAACGTCGACGAACGTCACACACGTGCTAACGTGGCAAATTATACAGGTCATCAATTTTAATAGACAACGTTGCTAATTTTGTCGCTATGCTCGTATCAGGACGTCGCTATGTAAGTATCGTAACGTCGCGGATTGTCGTAAAAAGTCGCTAAAAAAGGTGACGTGGCAAACACAAATTTGCAGAACCTAAGTCGCTAAACGTCGCTAAACTTCGCGTGTTGCGTTGCTAAAATTTAATCTGCCAGCGACAATTAGCAACATAATACAACGTCGCTAATTAGCAACGCAATGTTGGTGACCGTCGCTAGTTGCATAAAATGCTAGCGACGAAGCGCATCGCAAAATTACGTCGCTACAACGACGTAAGCTTCGTTAGCGACCACGTATTACGCAAAATAGACAATACGTCGCTAATTTCGTCGCAAAAATGTATTAGCGACATTTTTTCTCTGTTTAGCGACGTCACTTGGCGTCGCTAAACTGGCATATTTTGGTAGTGGCACTTGAAGGTCGCAGTGGACACTTTTCCATACTTAAAAATTGCTAGAAATCTAAAAGACACTCCAGATTTGGAGCGTACCCTAGCTCTAGTACATTAATTCCTGGGCCCACCAATATTAACCATTTTTACAAAATATGTAAGGAAAATGAATAAAAAAAGAAGGAAAAATCTTACCAAACATGGAAGAAAAAAGAGAAGAAAAAAGAGGGAAGAGATTAATTTGGAGTATTTGTTTGGAATGTGCCATTGTGTGCAATATCAAGGAGACACTCCCAAAATAATAATTTACACTTCTAATAATTTGGTGTATGTGTTTGGAGTGTCTCCACGATGGATGCTCTTAGCTGTCTAGCAATATTCAAGTATGGACAAGTACCCACTACAACCTTCAAGTATTACATAATTGACTAAAGTCAAAATGTATCACTTGAAATCTCTCGATGCTCATACGTGTATGAGAATTCAATAGTCCTCTCATGATAAATTAATGAGTTACCACTAATCTTAATATCTCATAACGCCATGCAAATATGAAAGAATACATACAATATTGACATATTTGATGAGATATTGACCACAAAATTTTTTTTTTGTCTTATTTATTTATGCTATTTATATTATAAGATATTACTAGATATTAGAATATTATAAACATATAATCCTTAACATTATAATATGTTTACTACAAAATACGTGTATCTAGCGACATCCAATATTCGTTGTTGGTCCGTCGCTAAACAACAATAGCGAAGACCTGGCGAAGAAAAATGGTCGCATGGAAATCTTTTACCGCTAACTAGAAGGGAGTTAAATATAGAGCTTGGAGAAGTATTTGAGATAAAAAATTCTTGGACGTTTATTCATTTCATAGTGGACACTATATAAATAAATTTCTATTACCATATATATATATATATATATATATATATATATATATATATATATATATATACATATATATATATATATATATATATATATATATATATATATATATATATATAGTGGACACTATGAAATGTATATATATATATATATATATATATATATATATATATATGTATATATATATATATATATATATATATATATATATATATATATATATATATATATATATATATATATATATAGCTGGTAGTATAATACTTTCGGGTTGGTGGATGAAAGTATTTGTACTCCTTCTGATATCAACTATAGCAAACAAAAACACAAAAAAGAAGCAATTGGAGTAGAAATACATGTTATAGTATGATCCCGACCGACTACTTCATAGAAATATGGCTTATGTATTAACTGAACATCTGCCTTCCTTTTAGGACGATAACCCTTCTTATCATGGGGTACCCATTCAGCTTTCGACAAGTTTTCTGGACATGGCCAAGGCCATTACCTTAGGAACAATGACAAGACCTATTGGAAAAACTTAGTGGAGTCATATTGGTATAGTGGGGCTGAGTTTTATTATTGAGGAGGTATAGGAGCGTTAGCTTGAATAGCTAAGCTCAAAACTTCTGTTTGTGCCTTCCGTAGACTCTCTTGCTGAGACTCGTCCTTGTGGGTATATGTGAAAGCTGTATTCAAGCTAAGTGGATCTGTCATCTTGAGCAGATCTTGTAGTCCCCCGCTTCTGGCAGTACGTTATGTGACTAGAGGCTAGATCGAGCCAGTCATAATAAAATCATCTTGGGAAAACTTTATCGGTATCGATTGATTGGGACTAGTAGAATGAGACATTTCCAATTCATAGATTATCTAATGATGGCTTTGAGTCCCAAAATGAGTGAGGAACTCTATGTAAGGACTTCTTTCCATCCTTTTCATTATTGTTTTGTTGAACATTTTGTTGTTTGGTTTTGATGAATGCGTTTTCATTGTCATTTTTGATGAATGGTTTCATTGTTCGATCTATCATTTTTCACATTCATTTGGATCTTGAGAGAAAGAAAAAGGAGAAAAAGAAATAAGTATGATGATCAACCCTTGGTGCAATTTCAGGTCGATGCATAGGCAAAATGTATTCATTACATAAGCACCTTCTTTCTCTCGAACCTCTTTATTTTGGTAAGTGGCATTGATCCTTCGCTCCTTTATCTTCATGACTTAATAAAAAGATTTCTCTTCTCTTCTTATTATTGCATTCCTACAATCAATGATATCGTAATAAAGAAAGAAAAGTTAAAATAGAATTGTATGCTGTAAATCTAGAACTGTTGTTATACTTGTTAAAGATATAATGTTTTCATGTTTCTTATTATATGGCACAGAAGGAAATGTGTATAGAAAACCCTATATTATTTCTAGGTAAATGACATGAAAGAAAGAAAGGAAAAAGTAGAGCTACAGGCCTTTTGTAATCCCTTTAGGTGATCAATAGAAAACTTTTTGTTTATCTTTTATTATTATTATTTTGTTTTCTGCAATAAAGTTCTATTGTTTCATTATCTATTCAGTCTATTTTGTTAATGTTTAAGTCAATGCTTCGTAAAATTGCAACTTAGGCTTGTATCACGTCCAGTGGAGACTTTACGAATATCCTCCGAGATTGGGACATGATATAATGGTATCAGAATACGACTTTATATCCTTGAATTTCTTCAAACCGTTTCTAAAACTATATAAGTATCTTACTAATTTGAAGTCTCGATTTTGAGGTTATAAAAACCAATGTTCTATACATTAAGTCAATAGTATGTTATGAAATTAATGAAAGTTACTCTCTTTTGTAGAGCAATAACGAAGAAAAATAATCAGAGCAATTCCTGAGCATTAGACTCCACTAATCCGATAGAAAGGATAATGGCTAGAACGGAGGCATAAAGAAAATAAACGGAAGCCCAAGAATGAAAAGCTGAGGCTCGGATCCTTGCACAGAAAAAGCAACTCAACGGACTGACATAGATGGTAACCACGATAGAAGCCAATATCAGTTCTTCTATGGCAGTCCTTGTAGAAGCATGGAAAAATTATTACAAAATGTACTATGAGCAGAGGTAAGAAGCATAGCTCCTACAGAAGAGTGGAGTACAAACTACTGCGCACACCAAACTGGCACAGTCAGATAACTAAGCTCATGCGCTTAAGATAAATAATACACAGTATGGAAAAAGCACATAAAAGATTCTTTTTTCAATTGACATTCATGATTATAAATATGATGAAGTCTATTACAGATGTTCATTGACATTCATGATTACATAAAAAAGAGAGCCTATCTATCTACAGAACTGAGTCTACATAAACTCTCAGGAAAAGCACATGATTCTCTTCGGCCATATGGATTAGTCATTGGTAGCCGGCCTTTACCTTATCTTTGGCCATGTGAATCAGCCGAAGACAGCCTGAGCAGCTCCCTTGCGCAGTTCCCCTGCGCAGCTCCTAGGCATTGATCGAACAGGGTTCAGAATGGCAATCAATCTAAATCCCATATTCAACATCTTGTCACTTGATGTTATTTCGGGCTAGAACACAGCTAGCACACTGCATGAAAGGAGACAACTCCGCTCATAGTCAGTTGGGTTCATATCAGAGATTCCTTCATCAAGCTCGCCACTTCCTAGAACAAAGAGATCTACGATCCTAACCCACGAGTGGAACAATTGATGCTAGACTCGCTAAGGAAAAAAGCTCGTTGTCATCGGGGTACAACATCGTCTACGGCATGAAGTGGGAGAGAGGGATGTACGAATGAGTTGTGCCCCAAAAAAAAACCTATTTATAGGCCGTGCGTGGTCTAAATCATGCGCCAAGTGGTAGCCAGTCAGACTACAAAATTGATTGGATGAACCTCGTGTTCATGACAATGAATCTCATTTAATGTCTTTAACTAGGTCTTTAGTCAAAGTTATTATTTCTCGAGCCCCACACAGAGACAGAATTTTGGGAGTTTTGACCCAAGTGACTCTAAAAAGCGCATCCCCCTGAAAGAGCAGTCTATTGGAGCACGAATGACTCAAAAGCATAGCCTCTTAGAACAAGAGCCCCCCTCCCCCCAAAGGGGCAACTTCTAAAATGCACACCATCTTGAAGCCTTACCTCAAAGGTGCAGCCTTGCGAGCACCCCAAGCTGCCACTTCAATATTTATGGCATGTTGACATAGATGTCAGATGTCAGCTATCAGTCGTCAGTTGTTAGTGGCCATATGTCAGATATCAACTGACAAAAACTCATTGTCAATTCAACCAAGAAGCACGATCTTCAAGGAACTCAAAAACGCAGTCACCCAGGTGCCCCAAAGCACAGCTTCTGTAGCAGAGTTCAGACAAGTACAGCCTCTACGATGTCCACCAATACAGCTCTCATAGTATCCACAAAGTACAATACTTGCCAAAGGATGCCATGTAGCCGACATGGGTGCAGTGCCTCTTAGATAGAATCAAATATACTTTGTTTTAATAGAATGAAATCTTTAAGCAATGTGTGCGCACCATGTGTCATTTATTCATTCATGCGTGCCAACCACCCAAGATCTCAAAAACAGATAAAACTTAACAACTGCCACGTTTCGGCTCATCCGTAGCCCGATAGTATAGTTACAATAGATCCACTTCTATCTTCAAAAGTGGAGCGCTCCTGCGCGTCAAAAAACCTCGTGCATCGCATATGTACACATGAGTGGTTCATTCTATCAGACTATAAATAGAAGAAGTACTCCTTCATTTTAGGTCTTGATCGACAAGCCCAGATTATCCACACATAGGCATCTAGAGAGTCAGAGCAAGTTCTTCTCGTCGTTAGATCGTCAACGGAGTACAGAAACCACTACATTGTTCGATCTCCATCGTCACACTTCCCTATAATTAACTTGTACTTATGTCTTCTGTTTAGGAGTTCTTTTGTACTATTTCTCGTTTGTAATACAAAAAGTTTTTCAACTTTTGTCCATTACGAACAGTCGCGACTGCAACTCAAGGAACCAGGCTAGTTGAAAGTGATGAGCAACAGACGAGCACAAAGTCTACATTAATTAAAGGTTCAGAGTTCATGAAGCTGAATCCCCCAGAGTTTGAGGGGAGAACAGAGCAAATATATAAGGTGATAGATTGGATTTCAAAGATGGAGGGCTTGTTCAAGTTTGTTGGAATCGAAAGGTCCAAAAAAGTGGTGTATGTTGCAATACAGCTACGTTTGAGAGCACATTACTAGTGGGAGGTAAAAAAAATGATTTTTGTGACGTGACTCGAGATGACAAGATTTCTTAGGAAATGTTTATGTTGATGTTTCTAGAGCAATAACTCATACTAGCCATCCATCATAAGAATAAAGGAGTTCGTCGAACTTAAGCAAAGAACATGTCCATGGGAGATTATGAATCACATTTTTCTAAACTTGCTAAGTTTGTTGGCTTCATGATAACAAATGAGAAAGGTAGGACTCATAGATTGGTGAAGGATTTTGCCACGACCCATGCCTGGATGTTCGGGTACGAGTGACGTACAGCCTATGCCATGGCAACATCGATAGTACTTTGTTCTAGACCTCAATAGTCGTTATAATACTCAATGAGTATCAATCTATTCAATCATAGTAACTGCGAGAAGATAAAAGCATGAAACAATATCCACACACACGGTCACCATAGTCCAGTATTAGTATTTTCAGTACATCACACATGCCAAATCTCCGGAGACAAATTCGATAAAAAAAAACTACAACTTATATTGTATATCTGATACATAAATGAAGTATAATTTAGGTCTTCTTGAATCCTTGTCCGCTCCAACTACTAGTCTCCATATCATAATCTAATATGTCAACTATCCAATCAGGATTAGAGCAATGTACATCTATGAACAATGACTCAATACCGAATAAAGCTGAAAAGTACAATGCAATGGAGTACTATAAGTACAATAAAATATGTACTGACCTGCTGTACCAGAGAATCACGCAACAATAAAACATATACAAGAACAATTATGACTTGGAAATACTGTTTTTAATTTGTAACTATGTAACGCCCAGTCCCAAAATACGTAGTACTAGGGGATCGTATACATGCCAGCAGTGTATCGAGTGGACTCTATTTTGGCTCGAATACTTATAAGTTGTCTTGGTGTTCTAGTTCTATCTATCAATAAACTATAAATATAACTATCTTAATCCACATGATAAGTAACATCAAGAAGGAACAATATATGTTATGGCCTGAAGCCCAATAACATACATGTTCGATTAGACCTGAAGAACGACATTGGTCCATAAAACAAGTCTAAAGAGCAGAATATAAAGAATGGATAAAATATAAAAGCACGACAAGATACTTGAATGATATAACAATAACTCTATGATCAGCAGACTAGCTCTGCATGTCTAACTACCTGGAGAGATCACCAGGTCCTCAAGGGACATAGCAAGGTACAAAAAATATGCCAATATAACAGGACAAATAAATAAATAAAGGGTATCTACTATAACCAGTCTAAGTGCAAATATGCAGTTGAGGACAATCCTAATATCAGGTCATGTCGTATAAGCAATCACCCATGACAACGTGCTATGATACCGATGGGCGAATAATTAGACAATACCGTAGTTCTACTACAGAGACCATGACCACAAGTACAATAACCAAGTCCCAAATATGGAAGCATGATCATGAGTCTAGATGGTCGGATATTTCGGTAGAGTCCTCCCCTCCCCATGCTCTAATACTATTTAATCAAGTCACGTATGAATCATGTACTAGTAACAAGTCACGCGAGCTAGTACCACATTCTATCACATAATCCTAGCCACGAATTTATCATGTCAGACTGTATCATATCATCATCATCCATTGTGTCTATGTCCTGTGGTCTATCGTGTCAATGAACATGAATATGATATACCGCAATGCCTAAGGTTGATACCCGATATCAATATACTGACATCGACTTCTAAGTAACCCTCAGAAGCTAAGTACCAACTGTAAACCCCTTAAAATTTTACTATACTTATTTTTTATTTTTTTATTGTAGGTCAAGTGCGAATACGTATATACGAAGTACTTAATTATTTTCATACAAACGTTATATTGTAAATTTTTAATAAATATAGAAAATAAATATTTTGTTTCGAAATATAATAAGGTGAATATTTTTATTTATATAAAACGGGTCACACCAGATTTTAGTCAAACTCTATTTTTATTATAAACGCTATTTTATTTGTTATACAAATATAGTTAATGATTTAGAAAAATAATATTTTTTAATGTATTATTTTGCATGCGATATACATAAAAATAAATTCATGTATTATTTATAAAATTTGATTTTAGAAAATTATTTTTAATTTATAGAAAGGTATTTTAAATCTGATTAATGTTTAAATATTTATGGTGATTTAAATTAGGATTGGATTTTATTGAATTTGATTTAAATAGATTTAAATTAAATGTAAGATTTATCGAGTGGGGTTTAAAACGGTCCTAATCCTTGTCTAACTTGTATCTCTCCGCCCTATATATAGGGGAGTCTTGCCTTTGTGTTTCTTCACAATTTTTTCATACCAACAACACCAAGTTTGTGTCATGCACCGTGTCCATGTCCATATTTTTGTGTCAGCTGTGACGGCCTCGGGTCTAACCCTGGGTGTATTTTCATTATATTATATAGATTACATGTACAGACATTTTCATCCCTGTGTCCGACAGACCAGACACAATATCAATACACAAAATTTTTGTGTCTGACACATGGACACAATCCTAAACCCTGACCCTAACTCTGCCCATGTTCTGCTGGCGCCACACCGCCACCACCACCGTAGTCGACCCAGCCACCAACTCAAACGACCCTACTCCAGCACTGTTATGCTCCATCACCACCGCACCACCACATGTGCTACCACCCTCGACAACCACCGCCAACAACATCTACTGTACCACCATCATCACCGCTCACCTTCACCAGTCCTTCCACCTCCTCGAACGCCGGCACAGATGTGTATCGTCCCCATGTCCGGTCGTACTCATCGTCTCGTGGCAGACCCGTCGCCATCTTGGCCCGGAGACCACTGAGGACGCCACCACCGAGCGCTCCGCCGTACGCATGTGCCCCTCCGTCGAGTCCCATTAACTCCTCTCCTCATCGGATCAGTCGAGCTAGAGACCTAGATCCACATCGGCCCAACCTCGAGTCTCTACCGTCTGTGCGCCGCTGGACTTCTCGACTACTGTGCTCCGCCGCACCTTCGCTGCCGGATCCCGGCGCCACCATGGCAGGTGAGTCTCTTCTCTCCGTTCATCTCCCCTCTCGTTCCCTTGATCTCTTCTCTTCCTCTGCCTCTCTCACTTTCTTTTACTTTCCCATCTGAAGAGCAGAGGATATTTTTATTTTAATTTTATTTATTATTTTTGTTCCTTTATAAGGGGAGTAGTAGAATTATTATTATTATTATTATTATTATTATTATTATTATTATTATTATTATTATTATTATTTTGTTATATTTTGTGGTTATACATTATATGTATATGATTATAAGAATTGTTAATATTTTTAGTTATTATTATTATGTATTTTATTATTATCATTTTTACATGTATAATTTTAGTTATGAGAAATTTTTTATTAATATTTTTGTATCATTAGTGATATAAAATATTTAGATATATATGCTACTATTTCCAAAGGTTCTATTGTAACCATAATATAATATTATGCTTAGCCCTAGACCTATTTATAATTTGGTTTAAAAATCCTAAATGTGTTATTGTAGTATTTCTCTAACTAATTTAAAATATAGTTACAATTGGCCCTAAAATAATTTCCTAGTATTTTTCCAAATGTTTATCCCAAATATTTTCAACTAATGAGATATAGTTTTCTAACTAAAACCATATATTGACAAACTTAGACTTTTAGCCTAAAACATTTTTTAAATTTTTTTCATGTATTTATCTAAAATTATTTTACTAATAAAAATATATTATTAATATTATAAATATTTTTTTAAATAGTATGTGACAAATCCTATCGATTATCAATTCTTGACCGTGACTAATCGTATTTCCTATTCTCTTACGAAAATGGACTTCCTTATGTCGACCATAACTAATTGGATTGTTCTAAACTCGATGGAACAGACTATCCCATCATTGGAGGTTATCTTGTAAAGTTTTAACACTAAAATTAATTTTGTGCCATCGTGATCATCATACCACACCAGACGTCACTACCAGGCAAGTATACCTTGCTAAATTGTACAGTACTTTCATGCATTTCTATATTGTTAATTTTTTTCAGTCATACTTGATTACTTGCTGCTTATGTCCATAATATATTACTATTTTCTTATTTTACATGTATGTTCCTTATCTGTTCTTCACGTGTCACTGTTTGTTTCATGTGAGAATTGTGACGATATTGATTAGTCTTCTACCTTCGTCCTTGAGTTTGATTTGACTTGACCCGTAGTCGATATCGATTGTTAGACATTAACCTTTGTTATCTCTAGGACCGGGAGCGTCCCATGGCATTATGGTAGCATTCCTTATTTGTTCTTTATGTGTCACTGTTTGTTTCGAGTCGGCTTGTCCAAAGCATGCATGGTTGACTAAGGTGGAAGCTAAGACAGGTAAAATAGTCCTTTGCATCAGGAAGGAAGCTTGATACCTCCTAGAGAGAGCCCACACATAAGCAAGGGGGCGAATAATCGTATTTTATGTTGATATTCACGTGGAATGTGAGAGGCGCAAAATTAATAGGTCGATGACGTGACATTTTGGAGTATGCCTCTTAAGTAGTCTTGCAATTCAAAAAAAACTTTGAAGTAGTCATTGGCATGATTGAACTTATGTAAGTGGTTGTAGGGTTTTGCCTGTGATCTCTATTTGTAACCATATATTCTTTGATAAATTGAATAAAATTCACTACAAGAAAATTGATCTTTTACGGCCTTGAGATTAAGACGTGCATAATATAGTATGCCATTAATAGCTTATTCATGACGTACATTTAATACACGTCGTGGAAAAGTCTGAAATTAATTTATAATATCTATTAACAACATGCATTGAATGTCATAAATGTTATATCTATTTACTGCATCCATTGAACGTCCTAAAATTTGTGAAAAAGGGAAAGTAGCGGGACAAATCCGCGCCAAAATATTTCACTTTCGTGTAATATTTTTCGAAGCCCTCTCTCTCATGCTCACATACTTCAATCGTTCCTCCTCCTCATTCAATCCAGCGTCAATGACAACCACGATGACCGCGACGTCGACAGCATCAGCTATAACAAAACCCCCTCCCCCTCCTTCACTGCCCCCGACGAGATCGACAGCCTCGATGCTTCACAGAGGGGATATGTAGGAGATCACGGCCCCACCTTCGCCGAAGGAGACGGCTCCTACAAAAAGGTTAGATCTTTTTTCCTATTTTTCATTAACTTCGGAGAAAAAGAGAGGTTTGATCTTGGTTTTCTTTTTCGGTTCTTAGTAGGAAAATTAGTTCTTTGAAAATTGGGCTATTGATTAAAGGGGGAAAAGATGAGGGGAAGGAAATCGAGCCTATGTTTCTGAGGCTAATATGACTAATAGAGAGAAAGGGGGTCCTAAAGTTTCTCCAGGAACATGATGGCGAGCAACTCGATATCCCTTCCAAAAGATTTGATTCTTCTTTGATGTCGTGATCATCTACACTTACTCAAAATAAAATTGGCTCCTCGGCTCATCCGTCTTCAAAAATTCAGGCCTTTTCCTTCAGCGAAATTAATTTTTGTGAATTATTCAGAATTACTTACATGCTAATGGTTTTAATAATATCTTGATATTTTATGTGTCTGAGATGGAAAAGTTCTTTATAGGAACTAACTGAATATTCAGATAGGATTTGTTGCTCTTTATCTGTTTTTATATGGTGCTTTTTCTAATATCGTGTTATGTTTTTTGTTTCTGTTCTTGAATATGATGGGATTCTTGAGAGATTCAAGTATTGGTAGGTTGGTGGCTAAAGTAATAAAGAATATTTATGATATTATTGAACTTTATTGTGTTGATATTCTTTGTCTGATCTTAGTGTTTGACAGCACAGCTTGGTTTTCCATTCTCTGGATTTTAAAGTCTTTGTATTTCCATTCAACGACAAACTCTTCAAGGCCGCCATTCATAATTAGTTTTTCTTTTCTTTTTTTCTTTTCTTTTTTCTTTTGTTTTTTTTTCATTAGAGCCAAATTTCTGCAGGCAGTGGTATGGAGAGCGAGAGGAGTGCGTATGACATGGGTCTTGTGGGATTCTATGTGAGGGAATCATGTGCCTAATTCAGTGCTAAGGCTTATTTTCTTCTTTGTTTCATAAGCTTTATCATTGTTTATGATTATCTTCCTTTTTACTGTGTATTTCCTAGCCATTTCTTTACGTTATGTTAAGAAGAGGTTAATTGTACACGAGTGCATCAATTAAAATGAAATTTAGCATTAGCATGACACCTTCAAATTTGTTCCTCCCGTATGTCAGTTTGATCTCTCTTCGGGTCGAATCTATGTATTTGTCCTTGTTCGAGTATTCCTTGAAATCGGTGTCCAAAATTACCAAGGGATCCTTGAATTTGACCACCTCTTTCATGTGCATTCTGCCAAATCTTTATAGCAATACTTGTTCTCATTGTATTCCTTATATCTAGCAACTCTCTAGATACTGATGCGTGCAAATCTGTTGAGAACTAGTACAATAAATGCCCTCTGCTTCTTATCCAATGACAAAAAGAGATACAACGAGGGAAAATTTTCTAATGTAGGTTATGCTACAAGGTATTTGTGCACATCGTGCATGCCTTTCATTATCAAAGAGATTTTGAAGAAAAAAAAAGGTGGTTTGATGGAAGGTTACTTATTTGCTTCTTGTACATATATTGTGTTCTTAGGCTTACATTATTTCTTGATATACATATCTATTATATTTCCAGCTTCTATTGTTGTTCTCTGATGTCACTACTAAGTCTATTATCAATGGTTGTCTTAATTGGACAACCCCACTTATGTTTCGTACTCTATGCTTTTTGTCTATCAATGGAAACTCTTTTTGTTGTTTCTTTCTATTATGTTTTATTGTTGATAATCTAACAGTGAATTTTGATAATTTTGAGGATATGTATGATTAATGATGGACTCCTGATTATTTTAAGGATAAATTGAGGTTCTATGGTTGCATGCTAATGCGCATGAGAAGATGTTTTTATCCCCATTCAACCTGTTTCCAAACCTAGACTCCAATTCAAAGGACATGGTTCTGTCTCATCTCCGAGACATGGGAGTCTTAGACTCTTAATATATGTGACTGACACAAGTTCAGTTAGTCAGGATCTATTAACTTAGCGAAAGAATAATAACTTAATTTTATAAGGTCAATTGGCTTATTAATCAAGAATTGGACTTTCAAGAATCTAAAAGGAACTAACGATGCATTTTATATATTTACTTTTTGATGGACAAAATGGCATTTTTAGCTATTTATCAGTCTTTTGCTATCTTTTCTGCCATGAATACATGAACATTATGATGGAAGAAACATCTTCCCTCAAGCATGTGATTCACTGATCTGCAAAATGTCCAAGCTCGTGATGTATCAATTTTTTGTATTTTAGGATTAACCAACCAAGGGCACGCCATTGATTTTTGGATTCACTTGTCCGTGTGCGTTACAATTCATCTGTGATCATGTAATAAGTTGGATACATAATGTTATTTTGAAGTGCTTTTGTTAAAGTCAAAAAACTATTCTTGTGGTGCTTGGAAGATTAATTCATGAATAAAAAACCTTTATATTTTGCAATGGCATGCCTTTGTGAAGGCTCTAGGTAGTAGCAATGTAAGTCATAACACCATCTTAGGTCTTAGAATTTGGATGCCAGGACCTCTCATCATTTGCCTTATGACGATGTGAAGGCAAGTTGAGTAGTCATTTCTTCTAATACAGTGAATTTGTTTAAGCAGTTTCCCTTGTATGCCATATAAACTTCATTATTCCATTGGCCACTCTTACTGTCTACTGAAGTTGAAGAAGTGCCTACAACATGAAATCACTTGCAAATGGCAATGTTGGATGCCGAGTGTTAAAATTGTGAACTGCTGCTCTTAAAAAAAATGTAAAAGCATCTTTGGTACTCAGGAGTTCCAGGTGCTTAAGGGAATGTTAGGTGAAGTATTTTCACATTATATATTTCTTTAAAAAAGCTCCATTTTCTTTGATCATTCAGGTTTTTTTACTTGTATCAGATCTAAGTTTGTGTGAAGTGTTTTCACATTATATATTTCAGTAAAAAAAATTCTATATTGATGCCATATTCTAGCCAAGTAGCTATGAGCAAGAGAGGGATATGTCACGGAACTTAGAAGGTTAGTTGGCGTGTAGTTAGATCTGCCTTTTGGTTATGCATAGTAAAGCTCATACAACCAAGGGGTACACTTTAAGTTTATCTAGACTTGGAAAAAAAATCTTGTGTAGAATCTACAAAAAAAAAGTTGCAAGGTTATTGCGTTGGACACTTGATGTTTAGATTGTTCCAAACGAAGCTAACCATGTTATTGTTTTCTGCGATGTCGAAAATAGAGTTTGAAGAACTCAATTTTGGGTGAATTTCTTTTCCTATAAGAAGTATTCAGAATGTTTAACAAGATTGGTTGTCATTTGATATGGGTTTGAAGCAAGTAGAAAATTAATTACATATGCGACTAGCATACACTTGGAAGCAACGATAAACGTTAAGCACTTGCAGCAGCCGGTCACCATACACATAGTCCACATGCCCTGATGATTAAGCCTGGTTAACAAACAGTTTGTGAGAGGGTCAGTCGGCATCCTGACAAAAGGAAGAATATAAATCGACACATTACAATAAAATACGTTAAAAAAATCGATCAAATAGGTCAAATATTCGACAAATGGAAATATCGAGGTTAGAAACTTCACATTCTTAAACATCTTCTAGTTACTAAGGATATGTATGACTAATGATGGACTCTGGATTATTTTGAGGACAAATTGAGGTTCTATTGCATGCTAATGGGCATGAGAAGATATTTTTATCCCTATTCAACCTGTTTCCAACCTAGACTCCAATTCAAAGGATATGGTTCAGTCTCATCTCCCAGACAGAGGAGATGGATACTTGCATTTTCTGATACATCCGCCTAATATATATTTTCTGATACAGCTGCAATTCTTCTTATGTAGTTTCACAAAGGGTTTGGAAATAGGTTTGGTTGGACATGGATATGATGTAGCGTAGAATCCTAATCCCTCTAGGATTCCTTTTCTTTCCCTCTTCCCTCTTGGATTGCTTTTTCTTTTCTTTACTTTTTTATAATCCTATTTATGATAGGATTCTTATTTTGACTTTATCTTTTATTAGGATAGATTTTATCTTTATTTTATTAGGATTAGGTTGTCACAAAAGCCCTATAAATAGGCACCTTTTGTATGCAATCAAAAACAACTTTTAATCAATAAAAATTATTCTTTAAAGTTTGAGATTTGTTCTCTTATTTTCTTGGTCGTGGACTCGACTGTTCTGTGGATTCGGAAGCCCCTCGCTTGAGGTTTTCAAGCAACCTTCGTGCGAACCCCTCACAAGGCCCTCCGTCAGAGTTCTTGCGGCATCGCTTCGCTCTCACCAAGCAACAGTGGTCCAGTTATCGTCATCAGTGATCGACTTGGCCATTGCCAAGCATGAAGGTAAGCCCGTTCCGCTATCCCGCTGCGTCAAGTGGTATCAGAGCCCCACGGATCGAAGATTCTAATTCGTTTGGAAACCTTTGGGAATCTTTCTTTCTCAAAACAACAATGGCAAAACCTTTCACACGTGAGGAGTTTGATGCCATGTCTAATAACATTGAAGTCTTGTCAAAAAAAGGTTGATGTGCTGTCCGATAAATTAGATGGAGTGCTGGGATTTCTTAGAATCAAATCTAACGAAGTCGTTGATATTACGGGAATACTGCCTACATAGACGAGAGACGCAAATGCTCGTCCTACTACCAGTCATACACAAAAGGGTCTGTATCATGGCCACAAAAGTGGGGCCCCTCATATGGAATATTGTGAAGACAGCGACGACGATGATTTCAGCCTGCAGGGATCCCATCGTTAGGGCCCCCAAACCATCTATGTAAACCAACAACGATGGAGCCATGCATACCAACGACGGGGGCAAGGTGACTATGAAGGAGGAGGTGATTTCAAAATGAAGATGGATCTTCCCTCTTTGAACGGTCGACTACACATTGAAGACTTTCTTGACTGGCTCACAGAAGTGGAACGTTTCTTCGAATACATGAACATCCCTGAAGAGAGACAGGTTTACCTTGTAGCCTATAGGCTCAAGGGAGGTGCCTCTGCTTGGTGGGAACAACTCGAGCACATCCGTGCGAGAGTCGACAAAGCTCCTGTACAGAATTGGCCAAAGATGCGACTGCTACGACAAAGATTTCTACCTCCAGATTATCAACAGATTCTCTATCGTCGATATCAAAATTGCACACAAGGTGCATGAACTATAGCTGACTATACAGAAGTATTCTTCAGACTTTCGTCCCGTAATGATATGTACAAAACATATCTTCAACAGGCGACCCGTTATCTTGGCGGCCTAAGGAAAGACATCCATGATCAACTATACTTGTAGAATATATACACACTCAGTGAAGCAATCACCTTTACATAGAAGTTAGAACAAAAATTAAGAAGTTTAAGAGTCCACAGACCGTTTCAGTGCTAACAACCATGGATCAATAACAAAGGATGATTGGACACCAAATCGAGCTGCCAAATATTCTAAAAAGGGCAAAGGACCAGCAGACCCTAATTCTCTCTCCCCGACGGCACCTTCAAAAGTACAGGTCCCAAAATAAGTTGCCAAACCTCAGCAAACTGCCAATCCATGCAGCAAACCAAGAGAAAACAAGTGCTACCGTTGCAACAAAGTCGAACATCTGTCCAATAGTTGCCCCCTTGGAGTACAAGTTGCCTTTGCTGACTACGAAGACGAAGAGGGAGGAGAAGAACACTCAGGAGAATAAGAGGTCCTTTCCGAAGATGATGGTGAACAACTAGTGTATGTCGTTAGGTGTCTGCACTACTAAAATAACCCATTTTAGCGACGTCAGGAGACGTCGCTAAATAAGGAAAATACGTTGCTAAAACCAATTTGCGACGTATTTAGCGACGAAAACCGGACGTTGCTTATAGGCAAGTCGCAGATGACACTTTAGTCGCTGAACGTCGCTATTTGCGACGCGGAGTTCATTGTCGCTAGACGTCGTAAAATTAGCGACAGATAGCGACGTATTACTACGTCGCCAAAATTGCGACGTAAAGCGACCACTTGCGACGCTGTAACTTTATATATGATGACATGGCGTGGCAACCACGTGGGCAACTTAGCGACGTATATTAGTGACGTCTAGCAATGTTACGTCGCTATTTAGCGACGTATAGCGACGTCTACGTTCCGTCGAAGTACGTCGTAGAACGTCGCTATACGTCGCAGATATTATAAAAAAAATTTAAAAAAATATAATTGATATTTTTGTTATGCTGTGTGTCTGTGTTTACAGTGTGTGTGTGAAGTGCAGTGTTCGAACCATCGACAGTTTGGCTTACTGTTCTATGGTTTATCTTGGATAGAAAGAGCAACAGTTCATGGTGCACTTCTCAGAGCTTCCTCTTCACGTCCTTCACCTTCTCGGGAACCTTTACGACGTCCCGAGAAAGTGAAGGACGTGAAAATGAACCTCTCAGAAGTGCACCCTGAACTGTTGCTATTTCTATCCAAGATAACACATACAATAGTAATCGAAACTGTCGATGGTTCCGAATACTGCATTTCACATTCTCTGTAAACACAAACACACATCATAACAAAAATACACAATATATTTTTTTAAAATTTCGGCAGCACCTCCTTTGTATATCAGATCATCGCTTATAACCCAGCGTAGGTATATTTGTCATCCCCGTCGCAGATATCACAAAGTAAATATCACAATAAAAATAGGAGGCAGTGCAATGTAAATATCACAGACACACATCCTCACAAACATCCAATAGAGTCAAATAAAAACATCCTCACAAACATCCTCACAAACATAATAACAGTGTATGAATAAAAAATTTGCCCATAGGGCCAATACATACAAGTCATAAAAAAATCAATAAAATTACTGCGGACCCCTGCCGCGCAACTGGGATAGAATGTAGTCATACTGCTCCTGGGTGAGCTGTACCGTAGGGGCAGTAGGAGGCAGTACAATGTCTGGAGTCGGCGCCAGAGGTAGTGCAGTGTCTGGAGTCGACGCCGTTGATAAACCGGAAGGACGTATCTGCTCCAGCTCTCGCAGTCGCTCACCATGCGCAGCAAGGGTACTCACCACCCTCTCAGTATACTGAGCGAGTGAGGCAGATATGCTCCTCTGCGATCCCTCCAGCTCGACCTATCTATGCTCTGTGCGATGCGTAGACTCGATGAGCGTCTACAAGATGGCAGCTGTAGCCTGATGCAGACTCATCAGCTCCTGTATACTGCTCTCGACCGCATCAAATCGTCCGGTGACGATCGGAGGGTCGGATCGTCGCTCGACCGTATCAGAAATCTGCTGCTGTAACTCGCGATACAGCTCCTCGATCTGACGACGAACATCCTCAGCTCATGACGACGCCTGCATAGCCGGAGACTGCGCACTGACAGAGGGGGCCCGGGAAGACTCCAAAGCCAAATACGTGCCGTAGGATCCTATATCGTAGTACGTACCCTTCTGAAGACCGCCAACGGCGGTCATCCAGAGCTCGTCCGACGATGGATCTATAGGCGGCTGGGAGGAAGTACCAGCCCCTCCCTCTGCTTGTACACTAGCAACAGCAGCAGCAGCCGCCTCCTTCTGTAGCCGAACAAACTCGGCCTAGAATATGTTTGCTAACGTATAAATGTTTGCTAAAGTCTATATTGATATCTATTTTCCTTTTTTCTAAATTATAGTAAATTAATATAAAGAATAGAACGTATATATGCCTGCGTCGCCCTCTCGTCAATGAACTCTCCAGCCCTCCGATGGGTGACCAGGAAGACGGTCACCATGTTCGGGTCCTCACCCTTTTTTACCTGTTAAAATAGTTAAAATATATTATCTATTATTAGTATTAAACATTCTATCAAACTATATATAAATTAATGTCCGTCATAGGAAATGTACCAGACGACGAAAATGCTCCGTCATCGGAATGGAGCCACCACACCACTTACCAGCGCTCGACCGCGCCACCTTGGCCTTCTCAGACCGCTCCTTGTAACTGCGCTCGCTGAATCTAGCCTTCATCGCAGTCCACTGCTCTGGCATAATCCAACCCTGGATCGGCCCTCCGGAGCGATCCCCGCCACCATTCACCGAACCCAGCCTCGTCAACACGACACCCCAAACCTTCATCACCACCACGGCTGTTGCCGTCGACGCCACCACCAGAACCCACCCGACCCAATCACACGTACTACCACCACCATCACCGGAGTGCTCCGTCCCGCCACTCGACCAACACCAGGTAAACCCCGACCACGTAATTCACCACCACCCAAATAACAGAGGAAAAGAGAACCCGACTCACCTTCTTCGGTGCCGAGAATCCTCCGACTCACCTTCTTCGGTGCCGAGAATCCTCCGAGCCGCTGCCCTAACTCCGCGCCCGACCGACGTCAACCGGAGCTCAGCCTCTAGCGTAAACCGCCCTTCCTGGCCGCGGTTGACCGCCGCTCGCTCGCGCGGGCCATCAGCCCTCGCAGCCTCTCCCCGTGATCATCCCCGCCGCCTCTGCGCAAGCGCGCCGTCCGCCGACCTCCTCCGGTCCACGCCCAACGCACGCGCCGGAGCAGCACCTCTCCCGCTCTCCGTCGTCTCCTCCGCCCCACTGGCCTCCGGCGAACGCGAGGCCCAGTGCCGCCGCGCCCCGCCTTGGCACGCGCGCAAGCCCTAGCCGCCGAGTCGTCCCCTCGCTTCGTTCGCCGCCGCCGGCCATCTACTGTGTGCCGACCGATCGGAGCAAACGACCCCGCCCACCGAAACCCTAAGCTCCGCCGGCCGTCTCTTCTCATCCACCCGCCGACCGCTCTTGTCTCACCGCCTCCGCCCATTCCTCTACTCGCCGCCGGCGTCCGCCAGACTCGGCGAGATCCCCGCGCCCACCATCAGCCTTTCTCCTCCCAGATCCGCTCCGCCGATCCATCTCCCCGCTTCCCCCTTGCCTCCGCCGCTCACGGCGAGCGCGCGCCCCCGATCCCCCTTTCCCTCTCTTCCAGCTCCCATTTTTTTTTCTCTCTCTAATTTCTTAGCTACTGGGAAGTAGCTTAGGTTTTTGTATGCTATTAATTCTATGTTACTTTGGTTATTATTATTATTATTATTATTATTATTATTATTATTATTATTATTATTATTATCATTATCATTAGTATTATTATTAATAATAATCTTCTTCTTTTATTTATTAATATTATTATTATCATGTGTTTATTTAGTATAGAAGAAAAGTCACCAGCAAGACTTTGATACATGGCATTATTATTATTATTAATAATAGTAGTATTATCTTGTTGATTTTTGGATATTGTTGCGATGCTAGGTAAATTAGTTATTGACAATAGTTTTTATTATATAATTATTTTATAATCAAATAAAAAGGTATTTAATTATAGTGAGTTTCTGTCTAAACTATTTTTTTTGTAATGGTAAGATTTTTAAATTAGTAGACTTCCAAAATATTATATTTTGATTTAGTAATAATATTTGTAGTCCACGCCTATTTTCAAAATTATTTTATATTATTATTTTCCTACCAATTTTATATATAAATTTTGACCTAAATGAGTATTAATGTTTTTAAAGATTTATTTAAAATATTTTATGAAGTATAGTTCTTATCTATTTTTACAGACTTTGACTTCTAGTCTAAATCGAGTTATTTCTCTATTTTTCAAATAGTATTTGCTAGTAAATATAACTTCTCATATTAAGAAATACTTTCCTAAAATTATATATATATTATTCTTCCAAAATCCTTCGATCTTCTCCAACCCGTGACTAGGCCCATTATTACTATTCCTTCGCCAATTCAAGCCTACCGTATGTCCACCCTAACTAATTTGACCCTTCCGGACTCAATGACACGATCCGTGCCGCCATCAGAGGTCACCTTGCATACTTGTTGTACCGAAGTTGCAGTTCGTGCCACATTGATCATTACAGCACACCAGGCGTACTACCAGGCAAGACACCTTGCCATTAGCTGTTTAATTATTTTTAGCTCATATTTCATGCATGTCTATTATTTTCTTTATAAACTGTGATACATGGCATAACTGTTCTTTTATAATTCCTGCTGTGTATTATTTTACAAATTTAACCTAGATTTAAGGGACCACCTTGTGTGTCGCATTCATTGGCCTTAACACGTTGTAAACACGAAGTTGTGTGTCGCATGTAGAACACGGAAGTGCGTGATTGGCTGGCCACCAGTACGTACAAGCCGTGCGATAGGAATAACCGCTAATAGAGGTTGCATGCTAGTTTGACTTAGCGGTTATAGTGGATGTGTTGTGGATACAACACAGTAGGCATTGGGTGGGGAGGACAATTCCTTAGCGTATGGGCTTCGATGCACTTCCCTTGTGACCCGGACTCTCCGCTGGAGATACGGGGTTGATGACACATGATTATTCATGCTCTTCCTACTGGGGCCTCTGGTGCCCAAAGAAGGGACTATGCCGATCCTATTTAGCCAGGGCCCATGCGTAGGAAGGATTGTTCTTAACTACATATCACATAGAACGGTAGGCTACCCTATCCGTTTGGTACGAGTACTTTTGGTTTGGGTACTTGTATCTGACCGTGGCTTGGAACAATAACTTGTCGCGGATTAGTTCGTCACATCTTGTCCTTGTTTGGTTGTAGGTGTGACTTACTACTTCGATGAGAAGGTATTGAACCTTGTTGGGGTCCGGATACCATATCGGATTCTTAGCATGGAAAGATACGTCGCCGTGAATTAGTTTACCATCTCCTGTCCTTGTTTGGTTGGGGGGATGGTACGCTCGTTCAGTAGGTGCGTATTGGACTATGTTATAAATTCGATTTACTTATTTATTGAGCGATATTTATTCAGTTTATATGGCATGCTATGATGTGTCTTGTTACGTCCCTCTGAGGACCTGGTTGTCTTGCCAGGTGTGTGCTATTTTCTTTCGCAGGTGCTTTCGCTCTAGCCGTGTTCGTTGCTATTTCTCGAGGATGATTGCATTTGGATTGTCTTCGCTTCGCTCGCCAAATTTATTTATTCTATCATGTACTTTTCCTTATTTTGTTGGTAGTGGATTTGTCTCCGCCCAACATATTATATCAAGACAATTTATTCTCATTATATGATCTTTTATTCATTTATTCTGTGTGGATGAGATTAGTTATGGTTCTACTGCATTTTACAGCTTATGTATTTATACGAGACTTCCATATATTGGAGTATACTTCGTATGAATACAGCTGGCATGTCTACGTTCCTAGTCCTACATATTTTGGGACTGGGGCGTTACATGTTTTTGTGGTGGCCCATGCAGGTCAGATAAATTGTTTGGTTACTTTACCGTACCAAACAAGCCTGCGAATAGGATTAGAAGTCTAGGATCTCATCCACATACTTGACCACTTTCTTCAATCTACCGTTTGACTCATCGATTGCATCTTGCTTGATTCCTTCTATCATTATCCTTATCTTCCCTTCGTGCTTGCTAGAGTTTGACCCTACTAGTTAGTTGTCCCAAAACACCATTAGTTTAATTCTTTAAGTTGGGTAGAATACCTTATGACCTAGTGTCACGCCCCAGAACCAGAATACTGGAGAGCGGGGGCAGACATAGCCAGCTACGTATATTGAAATAGAATACATCTCAACTATACGGTCACGACTGTCTAGATATGAGGGTTTACTACAAGCCAACAGTCTCTTATGGTCAAGCCTATTGTCTCAATCTCAAGCAAGTAATATAATTACAAGATGTATGATCATTAAATATACAATAAAAGGCGTCCCAAATATTATATATCAGCTGATCATGAAGCTAGTCATACAAAATGTTAGGACTAGCAAGAGTTTAAGTCATACATGATCAACCCTAGGATTTGTTAATCATGTTTACAGCCCGTAGGCAGAAAGTAAGTAAAAGTGCATCGAGCTAACAGGTGCTCGACGGCTAAACGCCTCAAAAGAATAAATTTACAATAGAGTGAGCGAAACAAAATAGAAAACCCACTCGTAGCCCGGGTTCCTTCTAGTCGCCACCATCGGGCTGGAAGCTTGGTAGATCCTCGAGAGCTGCTCCGAAATCTGGCCACACAAAACCAGCTGGGTCAACCCCAGAAAGAGCAAGTGCCACAAGGGGGGCACGAAATAAGAACAAAAACCAGCAATCAGCACAGAAAATCTAATATTAAAACTAAAATTACGAAAACATGTCAGGATGATATACGACGAGATAACCATAGAACTATTCCGATAGCCAGGTTACAACCCGTAAACCAAACAAGGACCGGGGTTGTAACCCTTCATCTGAACAGAGCTTGGTTTCCCACCATTTATCGGCAAGTTAAATAATGCAAGGAATCAAAACATGGAGCAATCTTGCATGAGATCAAGACATAGCTAGACTGGTTATACCTCATTCAATCAATCACGGCCAAGCAGATCCTACGGCTTGCTACTTTAACTAACTAGAGTTATCACAGGCCTAATTACTAACAAGATGTAGTGAGATTGTTCCACAGCCACAAGCCCTGCAGACCATCCAGGCTACCCAGGACGAAAGATTAGGGTTGAATTCATGTGGGTACATCGCCCGGGAGACAAATGTACCCTTAGGTGACTTAGAGGGTGCAACACTCGACGGTGCGCTGGAAATGTGCCCTACTCGACGGCAGGCTACAGATTCCAAGAGCGCCCAGGTAACGGGATTGCCTGTAGCTGTGTCAATCTCTTCATGACTACTGTGTTATTCTAGTTATTAACCTTAATCCATTCTAGTAGGTACTCCTGACCGTGGTACTCAGGAGTCCTATCCTAGACATGATGCAAGACTGGACAAGTGGATTAACAAGCAAGCAAGAAGGAACCACCCACGGTGTCAAGGCAAGTCAAGTTAAGTTATCAAGTCATGTCAAGTCAGGAGTGCGCCGCCACGGGCCACTATCAAGTCATGTTGGTCATGTCAGGAGTGCACCACTACGGGTCACTGTCGTGTTATGCTAGTGCCTTGTCATACCAAGCCATGTACCATAGTCATTCCAACATATTAAGTAAAATCAAGTCCATGACAAAAAGGCGTAAGGATATAAAATGGGCGTAAAATATCTAATAAAATATCAAAATACGGGGTTATAGAAGAACCAAGCTTAAAGAAATAAAACCAAAACTCCAAGAGTCAGTGGACTAAGCAAGGGGGTCAGGAAAGCAGCGTACGAAAAGTCACGCACGCTGAAAGAGCCGCGTACGTGAAAGTCACGCACGCTACAGAGCAGTGTAGGTGAAAGTCACGCACACACAAGGGAGCAGTATACGTGAAAGTCACGCACGCTACAGGAAGCAGTGTGTGAAAGTCACGCACGCTCAAGGAAGCAGCATACGTGAAAGTCACGCACGCTCAAGGAAGCAGCATACGTGAAAGTCACGCACGCTCAAGGAAGCAGCATACGTGAAAGTCACGCACGCTACAGGGAGCAGTGCATGAAAGTCACGCACGCTCAAGGAGACACGCTTCCAACAGGAAGCGTACTCAAGCCTGCGTACGCAGCGCTAAAGAGCGCGCGTAGCTCAGTATGCGTAAGCTAAACAGCTCTGCACACTGCTCACTGTCTTCTCCAAACAGCAAGAACACCATGGCTGAAACTAAAACTTCAAAAGTTCATAACTTGGCCATCCGAACTCCAAATCCGGATTTCCAAGGCTCCAACTGGAGTGAAACTGAAAGCTCTTCCTCATGGAAACATCAAAACTCACAGAACTCCAACAAAAGTGGATCAAAACATACAAATCCAAAAATAGGAGAACTTAGATCTACAACAATAGAGGCACCAAATCACAAAAACCCAAGAACTAATGTTGGTCTCCATGGCCTAATCTAACAAATGGACCAAGAAAATATGGTTCTCATGAAGTGGCAAGATGCACTTGCCTAGGGTCAGGAGAGTTGTGGAGGAAGGAGAAGAAGAAGAGGAAGGAAATTAATGGTGTTTATGAAGAGAGAGAGAAGAGGTTGGTGGAGTTATAAAGAGGGGAGTTGTGGTGTGCTTGAGGGTGGAGCTTAGGGTTAGGGTGTTCCACACATAAACCAAACCAAACCGATTCCAAACCAATTAAAACCGGGCCAAGCCCAAAAACCCAAATACGAGAAATACCGAGATTCCACAAGCTGAGAAAAATAAAAATACATGCTAAAATCCATATACGAGTATAAATACGAAATACTGGAAAATACGGGAAATACAGGAAATGAGGGTGACAACTCTACCCACCTTAAAAGAATTCCGTCCTCGAAATTTAATCAAGGAGCTAGAGATTGCCACGACAAGCTACACTAAGCACAAGCAAGTTACACTAAGCAGTCCAATCATATAATCATACAATGCAAGCAAGGAAGGGAAAATGTAAGGTACAAGAAAGACATTATACCTCACGAGTCAAACAGGTAGGGATATCGCGATCGGATGTCGTCCTTACGCTCCCACGTTGACTCACCAAGAGAGTGATGACCCCAAGCAACACGGACTAATTTAATAGTCTTGTTCTTGAGTATCTTCTCCCTTCGGTCCAATATAGACACGGGCCTCTCCTCATACGAAAGGTTGGTACCAACAACCAATTCCGAATGATCTAGGATGTGGCTCGGGTCCGGAATATACCGTCATAATTGGGACACATGGAATACATCATGTACCTCACTTAGCGACGGCGGAAGAGCGAGACGATAGAATACATCTCCTACTCGCTCTAGAATATCGAACGGCCCTATATACCTAGGACTAAGCTTTCCCCGTACGCCAAAGCGAATGACGCCGCGGTTAGGCGAGATCCTAAGGAATACATGATCGCCGACAGCAAATTCTAAGGGACGCCGATGAGCATCGGCCCAATGGCGCTGGCGGTCCTGGGCAACTCGGAGGTGATCTCTGACCTTCCTGACCACTTCAACCGTCTGAGAAATCAACTCGGGTCCGAGCATCTGCCTCTCTCCTACATCGTCCCATGCTAGCGGGGATCTGCACTTTCTGCCATAGAGAGCCTCGAAGGGTGGCATCTGGATACTGGCCTGATAACTGTTATTGTACGAGAATTCCACCAGGTGTAGATGATTCTCCCATGAACCACCGAAGTCAAGGGTACAAGATCTCAGCATATCTTCAAGAGTCTGGATTGTGCGCTCGGACTGACCATCCGTCTGCGGGTGATAAGCTGAGCTGAACTGGAGACGAGTCCCCAAACTCTTCTGCAAGCTGCGCCAAAAGTGTGATGTGAATCTTGAATCCCTGTCTGAGGTGATGCTGACTGGCACACCGTGAAGCCTGACGATCTGCCTGAGGTACATCTCTGCTAGTTGCACCGTCGACTGTCCAACTCTGAATGGAAAAAAGTGTGCCACCTTGGTAAGCATGTCCACAATTACCCAAATAGCATCTCTGCCGGCCGGAGATCTGGACAATCCGGTCACGAAATCCATGGTTATATGCTCCCATTTCCATTCTGGGATCGGTAAGGGTTGAAGAAGTCCAGCGGGCCTCTGATGTTCAGCTTTAACCTGTTGGCAAACCAAACACCGAGAGACAAACCGGGCTATCTCCCTCTTCATGCCATTCCACCAAAAATGCTGACGAATATCACGGTACATCTTCGTACCACCCGGATGAATAGAATACTGTAAACTGTGGGCTTCTACCATGACTTCCTGTCTGATATCTCCACTGGGTACACAAAGACGAGTGCCGTGCCGAAGGGTACCGTCTTCATGGATACATAACTCTGGCCTTCTTCCTGCTTCACACTCTGCTCTGAGTCGCTGGATCTTGGAATCTGTTGACTGCGCCATCCGGATTCTCTCAACTATGCTGGACTGAACCTGTAGACTGGCCATCAATGCCACGCTGGTAGGAAGAACCACTTCAATTCCCATCTTCTGAAGATCTGTCAATAATTCTGGTTGTGCCATCAGGAGATAAACTCCGCCTCTCCTGCTCAATGCATCTGCTACAACGTTGGCCTTCCCGGGATGATACTGCAAATCCACATCATAATCCACCAATAGCTTGAGCCATCTTCTCTGCCGCATATTAAGGTCCTTCTGGGTGAAAACATACTTCAGGCTCTTATGATCAGTAAAGATCTCCACTCTATCTTCGTACAAGTAGTGCCTCCACAACTTCAAAGCAAACACTACCGCCGCCAATTCCAAGTCATGGGTCGGGTAATTCTTCTCATGATCACGTAGTTGACGTGACGTATAAGATATTACCTTCCCATGCTGCATCAAGACACACCCTAATCCTCTGCCTGAAGCGTCACAATAAACTGTGAATCCTCCGGTCCCATCTGGAAGGGTGAGAATGGGAGCCGTTATCAGACCTCGCTTCAACTTCTCAAATAATTCCTGACACTCTGCTGTCCAAACAAATGGTACATCCTTGCGGGTCAACCGGGTCATCGGCGCTGAAATCCTTGTAAAATCTGAAACGAACCGCCGGTAGTAGCCGGCCAATCCAAGGAAACTACGAACCTCTGCAACTGAACTGGGTACCGGCCATGATTCGATAGCCACAATCTTCTGGGGATCCACTTCTACTCCTCCTCGGGTAATGATGTGACCCAAGTATGAAATACGGACGAGCCAGAACTCGCATTTACTGAACTTGGCGTACAACTGATGCTCCCGAAGCATCTGAAGAACTATACGAAGATGCTACTCATGCTCCGCCTCACTCTTGCTGTAGACCAAGATGTCATCTAGGAACACGATCACGAACTGATCCAAGTAAGGCATGAAAATGCGATTCATGAGGTCCATGAATACGGCCGGCGTATTGGTCGCTCCAAAGGGCATAATAAGGAACTCCCAATGTCCATACCTCGATCTGAATGCTGTCTTCGGGATGTCCTGCTCTCTGACTCTGATCTGGTGGTATCCCGACCGCAAGTCGATCTTCGAGAACACGGAAGCCCCTCTGAGCTGATCAAACAAGTCATCTATCCTCGGAAGAGGGTATCTGTTCTTGATTGTCACCGAATTCAAGGTACGATAATCAACACATAGCCTGGACGTACCATCCTTCTGTTTTACAAGAAGTATCGGGGCTCCCCAAGGCGATCCACTTGCACGGATGAATCCCTTGGTCCTCAGTTCTTCAATCATCTTGTACAAAATCTCTAATTCTGAAGGCGCCATCCTGTAGACTCGCTCTGACACTGGTGCTGTCCCGGGAATCAAGTCTATAGTGAACTCAATCTCCCGCTCCGGCGACATCCCTGGAAGCTCCTCTGGAAAGACATCTGGAAACTCTTCAACTATCCGGGGTAACTGCACTGCTGCTACTGCCATCCGCAAGGCTGGGGAAGATGGCTCCACTGCGCCTCTGGAAAACGAAAACTCTGGCTCGCCGGGGATACTAAAGACAACTCTGCCAATATGGCAGTCTATCCTAGCATACTGATTCCTCAACCAGTCCATGCCTAGGACTACATCATAGTCTGCCATAGGAAACTCTATGAATCTAGCAGGGAACTCTCTACCGCTAACTACGATCCGACACGAGGAAAACACTCGATCTACTCCCATAAAACCATTACCAGTAAGTATATTGAGCCTCACTGATAATGACTCGGGCTCCAATCCTATCCGTGTCGCGAATCGTGCAGACATGAATGAATGCGATGCACCAGAATCAAACAATACCGAAGCTGGAAGGGAGTTGACGAGAATAGTACCTGCCACTACCTTACCTGGTGCAACTTCTTCTTCCATAGCCATCATCATAGCCTGACCTTGTCCTCTGGCTGCTGGTCCCCTCTGCTGGAAACCTCTCTGCCTACTCTGGGTCTGAGCTTGGGCTTGTGCATACTGCTGGGGGTGTTGTTGCTGGAATGCCTGAGACTGAGGCGGCAAGGGCCTCGAAGACTGATACTGCTGCTGCTGAACTGGTGCTGGGGCCGGTCCTCTCACTGAAGAGCTAGAAGGGTTGGATGCTGACGAACCACCTCTATTCGGGCAAGCCCCAACCCTATGATCTGCTGCTCCACAGGCCAGGCACAATCCATGTGCCCTGCGGCAGTCTGCCACCATATGCCCTGGCTTCCCGCAATGAGAACATCCCATCGCGGAAGTCTGCTTCTGCTTCTGCTGCTGCGGGTACGTCGGGGTTGAATGCTGAACCGACGTTACTGAGGCCGCCCGCCTCGGAGTTCCAATGGTCAATCCCCTAGCTGCCGGGACTGGAGCTGATGATTGGTGCATCTGACTGTGGGACCGCTTCCTACCTCCGATCCGATCCACGATCCTCTGGGAGGTGTACTCATGCCTCCTAGCTGCTCTTAAGACTGCATCGAACGTCTGGTGCTCGAACTGCTCAACCGCCAATAAGATCTCCAAATGCAGCCCCTGCTGGAATCGCTGGGCCCTATCGAGCTCGGTTGCCACCAAGGTGGGGGCAAACCTACTGAGTCTAGAAAACTCCGATGCATAACTGTCAACAGTTCTGCCTCCTTGCTTCAAGTTGGTAAATCTGGTCTGCAGGTCGTACCGAGCCACAGCATCAAAGTACTTCGTCTGGAATCTTTCTCTAAATACTGCCCAAGCAATGGGTGCCACTAATCCCATGGCCTGCGTCGCCCACCAACTGTGAGCCAAGTCCAACAACTGCAGGCGTACCACCGCCACCTTCTCATTCTCAGGTGTCCTAGCTGCTTCTAGAATCACCTCGGCATCCTGAAGCCATGCATCCGCGGCAATCGCATCCTCGGTGCCGTCGAAGAAAGGAGGGTTCAATCGCTTGAAGCTGTTCGCCGTCTGGTTTCCTGGATGTCCGCCTCGGGTCAAAGCATCTTGAACTGTCTGGTGCAGGGCGTCGCTTCGACGATCCTGGGAAGCTATCAAGGTTCTGATGAGGCCTACTAAGGTACCACCATCTGGCTCTGCAGGCTGGACGGGCCGAACTGGTGACTCTCCTCCAGTAGGCACAACTCTGGAGGCTATCCCGGAATGCTGGGCTTGATCTCCAGGTTGCTGCTGGTCCACGGGAGGTGCTCTTCCTTGCTGATCAGCAGGGTCAGGTACAGTACCACTGAAGAAGACGACACAGGGAAACAATAAGGAAAGACCAGGACAGATCAACGATACAAGCATATAATCAGGGCAAGAATTTCAGGGATTTGAAAATACGGGCGGAGATCAAGGGTGAATACTGATTGAGACATCTATTCGGTAAACCCTCACATTTCTTGATTGACAAGACCTGCATGGGCCACCACTTAAACCATGTCACGCCCCAGAACCAGAATACTGGAGAGCGGGGGCAGACATAGCCAGCTACGTATATTGAAATAGAATACATCTCAACTATACGGTCACGGCTGTCTAGATATGAGGGTTTACTACAAGCCAACAGTCTCTTATGGTCAAGCCTATTGTCTCAATCTCAAGCAAGTAATATAATTACAAGATGTATGATCATTAAATATACAATAAAAGGCGTCCCAAATATTACATATCAGCTGATCATGAAGCTAGTCGTACAAAATGTTAGGACTAGCAAGAGTTTAAGTCATACATGATCAACCCTAGGATTTGTTAATCATGTTTACAGTCCGTAGGCAGACAGTAAGTAAAAGTGCATCGAGCTAACAGGTGCTCGTCGGCTAAACGCCTCAAAAGAATAAATTTACAATAGAGTGAGCGAAACAAAATAGAAAACCCACTCGTAGCCCGGGTTCCTTCTAGTCGTCACCATCGGGCTGGAAGCTTGATAGATCCTCGGGAGCTGCTCCGAAATCTGGCCACACAAAACCAGCTGGGTCAACCCCAGAAAGAGCAAGTGCCACAAGGGGGCCACGAAATAAGAACAAAAACCAGCAATCAGCACAGAAAATCTAATATTAAAACTAAAATTACGAAAATATGTCAGGATGATATACGACGAGATAACCACAGAACTATTCCGATAGCCAGGTTACAACCCGTAAACCAAACAAGGACCGGGATTGTAACCCTTCATCTGAACAGAGCTTGGTTTCCCACCATTTATCGGCAAGTTAAATAATGCAAGGAATCAAAACAGGGAGCAATCTTGCATGAGATCAAGACATAGCTAGACTGGTTATACCTCATTCAATCAATCACGGCCAAGCAGATCCTACGGCTTGCTACTTTAACTAACTAGGGTTATCACAGGCCTAATTAGTAACAAGATGCAGTGAGATTGTTCCACAGCCACAAGCCCTGCAGACCATCCAGGCTACCCAGGACGAAAGATTAGGGTTGAATTCATGTGGGTACATCGCCCGGGAGACAAATGTACCCTTAGGTGACTTAGTGGGTGCAACACTCGACGGTACGCTGGAAATGTGCCCTACTCGACGGCAGGCTACAGATCCCAAGAGCGCCCAGGTAACGGGATTGCCTGTAGCTGTGTCAATCTCTTCATGACTACTGTGTTATTCTAGTTATTAACCTTAATCCATTCTAGTAGGTACTCCTGACCGTGGTACTCAGGAGTCCTATCCTAGACATGATGCAAGACTGGACAAGTGGATTAACAAGCAAGCAAGAAGGAACCACCCACGGTGTCAAGGCAAGTCAAGTTAAGTTATCAAGTCATGTCAAGTCAGGAGTGCACCGCCACGGGCCACTATCAAGTCATGTTGGTCATGTCAGGAGTGCACCACTACGGGTCACTGTCGTGTTATGCTAGTGCCTTGTCATACCAAGCCATGTACCATAGTCATTCCAACATATTAAGTAAAATCAAGTTCATGACAAAAAGGTGTAAGGATATAAAATGGGCGTAAAATATCTAATAAAATATCAAAATACGGGGTTATAGAAGAACCAAGCTTAAAGAAATAAAACCAAAACTCCAAGAGTCAGTGGACTAAGCAAGGGGGTCAAGGAAGCAGCGTACGAAAAGTCACGCACGCTGAAAGAGCTGCGTACGTGAAAGTCACGCACGCTACAGAGCAGTGTAGGTGAAAGTCACGCACACACAAGGGAGCAGTGTACGTGAAAGTCATGCACGCTACAGGGAGCAGTATGTGAAAGTCACGCACGCTCAAGGAAGCAGCATACGTGAAAGTCACGCACGCTCAAGAAAGCAGCATACGTGAAAGTCACGCACGCTACAGGGAGCAGTGTATGAAAGTCACGCACGCTCAAGGAGACACGCTTCCAACAGGAAGCGTACTCAAGCCTGCGTACACAGCGCTAAAGAGCGCGCATAGCTCAGTATGCGTAAGCTAAACAGCTCTGCACACTGCTCACTGTCTTTTCCAAATAGCAAGAACACCATGGCTGAAACCAAAACTTCAAAAGTTCATAACTTGGCCATCCGAACTCCAAATCCGGATTTTCAAGGCTCCAACTGGAGTGAAACTGAAAGCTCTTCCTCATGGAAACATCAAAACTCACAGAACTCTAACAAAAGTGGATCAAAACATACAAAATCCGAAAATAGGATAACTTAGATCTACAACAATAGAGGCTCCAAATCACAAAAACCCAAGAACTAATGTTGGTCTCCATGGCCTAATCTAACAAATGGACCAAGAAAATATGGTTCTCATATAGTGGCAAGATGCACTTGCCTAGGGTCAGGAGAGTTGTGGAGGAAGGAGAAGAAGAAGAAGAAGGAAATTAATGGTGTTTATGAAGAGAGAGAAGAGGTTGGTGGAGTTATAAAGAGGGGAGTTGTGGTGTGCTTGAGGGTGGAGCTTAGGGTTAGGGTGTTCCACACATAAACCAAACCAAACCGATTCCAAACCAATTAAAACCGGGCCAAGCCCAAAAACCCAAATACGAGAAATACCGAGATTCCACAAGCTGAGAAAAATAAAAATACATGCTAAAATCCAGATACGAGTATAAATACGAAATACTGGAAAATACGGGAAATACAGGAAATGAGGGTGACACCTAGCAACCCTTTTGACCTGGTGACCTATATTAGCAAGCTTATTTAGATCCTAGAATCTAGAGGACCTAACCCATCTAGCCAACCAAGGACTTAGACAAGAAGACTATAGGACAACTGTATAGAGACAACCCAAGATATGACTTAGAATCCTTCCGCTTTCTTTCATTCTTAATCTCTCGTGCCTATGTTATTACCATCGTAACTAATGATGCTAATATAGCCTAGTGTTTGCAAGCTTATTCCTTTATCGAGCTTGTTCAAGACATATATTATTTGGGTCGACCCACTTAACATATTGTCTAGTCAGAACCGGTGCATGATGGTCTGATCAACCAAGTGCACTTTGGTTCGCTTTTGTCTATTATTCTACGTGGATGGAGACATAGCTAAACTAGTCCTCTAGAATCACATCCACGACTGCCTTGACAATTCCTTTGAAATTATTTCGTCTTTGAATCACGTATTCGTATTCGATAACGCCTCCTTCGAACTCTATCTTGCTTTTGCCTTCACTTATTTTCGAAGAACGAAAAGCGTTATACTAGAACTTTCTCTAGCCTTCCTATTGGCTATAACCATTCTCGCTCGATATTGCTATATCTTCATCCTAAACTCCTCACCCTCCCTCTCGCCCTATAATTACTGTCATGACCTTCTAATCGAGTAAATCTAATTCATTCTCTAATCGTGCCCTCAACCTACTCTCAAGAGACCATAACTTTAAGGTCTCTAAATTATTTTATTTTACTTGAACCCATACTATTCCTTATTGCGCGTCATCTTAAATATTTCCTTCTCGCGTAATCCATGACTATCTTTGCCTTATTGAAATCGCGACTCTATTGCATGTTTTCATTAAACATCATTCCTTGTAGCCTCTCACCCCCTACTAATTCTTAATTTCGAGGACAAAATTCTTTTAAGTTGGGTAGGATGTAAAACTCCTAAATTTCTACTATTTTTTTTAATTATTAAATTTGCATGGATTTAAAATTTTTGTATTGTACGCCACGTAGTCGTATTATATGTCGCGCACGAAATTTTGTTTTTTCGAAATCGCTCGACGAGTGCGAATATGTGCGAGCGTACATATTTTTGAAAATATTATTTTTCTATTTTTGAAGCTTCAAAATAATATACATAATAATTATTTTGTTATCGTTCCAATTATTTCCAAGTTTGTTATTTTGTTTATAAAGCCTTACATTTTCGCAATTATTATTAATAAATAATATTTTTACTTGTATGCTAGAAAAGCATAATTATAAGAATATTAATTGTACAAACATATATTTTCGTAATTATTTATTTGTTTAATTTAAATAATGTAATTTTCGAAATTAATTATTATAGTATTTTTGGAAAACATATTTTTGAAATAATTGTGACAATTTAAATTTGATTTGATTCCATGGAAACATTTAAATATATTAAGCTAATATCTATATTTGGAAATTGATTAATTGATTTGAATTAAATTAGATTTGGATTTGAATTTGGATTTGGACTTGGATTTGATTGCTTTTAATTTAAATTAGAAATTATCTATTATTGGGTTTAATCTACTCCTACTCCTTATCTAATTGGGAATTCCCACATCCTATAAATAGGCAGGAACTCCTCCACTATTTTTTCACAAAGCCAAAATTGTCTCCACAATACATTTCCACAACCCAACCCGTGCATCGTGTCCGTGTCCCCTCCCCGTTCTTATTCCAATATAATTACATATACATTTTTTACCTCTTCCGTGTCGGACACCCCCGACATTCATAAATTGCTAATCCTAACCCAAAAACCTAACCCGACGTCACCTTTCCCGACCCCACAGCCAACATCACCGTCGACTCCAAACCACAACCAGCCCGACCACATACACCCACGACCACCACGTCATCCCCTCCGAACCCCGCCACCATTCACCGAACCCAGCCTCGTCAACACGACACCCCAAACCTTCATCACCACCACGGCTGTTGCCGTCGACGCCACCACCAGAACCCACTCGACCCAATCACACGTACTACCACCACCATCACCGGAGTCCTCCGTCCCGCCACTCGACCAACACCAGGTAAACCCCGACCACGCAATTCACCACCACCCAAATAACAGAGGAAAAGAGAACCCGACTCACCTTCTTCGGTGCCGAGAATCCTCCGACTCACCTTCTTCGGTGCCGAGAATCCTCCGAGCCGCTGCCCTAACTCCGCGCCCGACCGACGTCAACCGGAGCTCTGCCTCCAGCGTAAACCGCCCCTCCTGGCCGCGGTTGACCGCCGCTCGCTCGTGCGGGCCATCAGCCCTCGCAGCCTCTCCCCGTGATCATCCCCGCCGCCTCTGCGCAAGCGCGCCGTCCGCCGACCTCCTCCGGTCCGCGCCCAACGCACGCGCCGGAGCAGCACCTCTCCCGCTCTCCGTCGTCTCCTCCGCCCCACTGGCCTCCGGCGAACGCGAGGCCCAGTGCCGCCACGCCTCGCCTTGGCGCGCGCGCAAGCCCTAGCCGCCGAGTCGTCCCCTCGCTTCGTTCGCCGCCGTAGGCCATCTACTGTGTGCCGACCGATCGGAGCAAACGACCCCGCCCACCGAAACCCTAAGCTCCGCCGGCCGTCTCTTCTCATCCACCCGCCGACCGCTCTTGCCTCACCGCCTCCGCCCCTTCCTCTACTCGCCGCCGGCGTCCGCCAGACTCGGCGAGATCCCCGCGCCCACCATCAGCCTTCCTCCTCCCAGATCTGCTCCGCCGACCCATCTCCCCGCTTCCCCCTTGCCTCCGCCGCTCACGGCGAGCGCGCGCCCCCGATCCCCCTTTCCCTCTCTTCCAGCTCCCATTTTTTTTTCTCTCTCTAATTTCTTAGCTACTGGGAAGTAGCTTAGGTTTTCGTAATTCTATGTTACTTTGGTTATTATTATTATTATTATTATTATTATTATTATTATTATTATTATTATTATTATTATTATTATTAGTATTATTATTAATAATAATCTTCTTATTTTATTTATTAATATTATTATTATCATGTGTTTATTTAGTATAGAAGAAAAGTCACCAGCAAGACTTTGATACATGGCATTATTATTATTATTAATAATAGTAGTATTATCTTGTTGATTTTTGGATATTGTTGCGATGCTAGGTAAATTAGTTATTGACAATAGTTTTTATTATATAATTATTTTATAATCAAATAAAAAGGTATTTAATTATAGTGAGTTTCTGTCTAAACTATTTTTTTTGTAATGGTAAGATTTTTAAATTAGTAGACTTCCAAAATATTATATTTTGATTTAGTAATAATATTTGTAGTCCACGCCTATTTTCAAAATTATTTTATATTATTATTTTCCTACCAATTTTATATATAAATTTTGACCTAAATGAGTATTAATGTTTTTAAAGATTTATTTAAAATATTTTATGAAGTATAGTTCTTATCTATTTTTACAGACTTTGACTTCTAGTCTAAATCGAGTTATTTCTCTATTTTTCAAATAGTATTTGCTAGTAAATATAACTTCTCCTATTAAGAAATACTTTCCTAAAATTATATATATATTATTCTTCCAAAATCCTTCGATCTTCTCCAACCCGTGACTAGGCCCATTATTACTATTCCTTCGCCAATTCAAGCCTACCGTATGTCCACCCTAACTAATTTGACCCTTCCGGACTCAATGACATGATCCGTGCCGCCATCAGAGGTCACCTTGCATACTTGTTGCACTGAAGTTGCAGTTCGTGCCACATTGATCATTGCAGCACACCAGGCATACTACCAGGCAAGACACCTTGCCATTAGCTGTTTAATTATTTTTAGCTCATATTTCATGTATGTCTATTATTTTCTTTATAAACTGTGATACATGGCATAACTGTTCTTTTATAATTCCTGCTGTGTATTATTTTACAAATTTAACCTAGATTTAAGGGACCACCTTGTGTGTCGCATTCATTGGCCTTGACACGTTGTAAACACGAAGTTGTGTGTCGCATGTAGAACACGGAAGTGCGTGATTGGCTGGCCACCAGTACGTACAAGCCGTGCGATAGGAATAACCGCTAATAGAGGTTGCATGCTAGTTTGACTTAGCGGTTATAGTGGTTGTGTTATGGATACAACACAGTAGGCATTGGGTAGGAAGGAAAATTCCTTAGCGTATGGGCTTCGATGCACTTTCCTTGTGACCCGGACTCTCCGCTGGAGATACGGGGTTGATGACACATGATTATTCATGCTCTTCCTGCTGGGGCCTCTGGTGCCCAAAGAAGGGACTATGCCGATCCTAGTTAGCCAGGGCCCATGCGTAGGAAGGATTGTTCTTAACTACATATCACATAGAACGGTAGGCTACCCTATCCGTTAGGTACGAGTACTTTTGGTTTGGGTACTTGTATCTGACCGTGGCTTGGAACAATAACTTGTTGCAGATTAGTTCGTCACATCTTGTCCTTGTTTGGTTGTAGGTGTGACTTACTACTTCGATGAGAAGGTATTGAACCTTGTTGGGGTCCGGATACCATATCGGATTCTTAGCATGGAAAGATACGTCGCCGTGAATTAGTTTACCATCTATTATCCTTGTTTGGTTGGGGGGATGGTACGCTCGTTCAGTAGGTGCATATTGGACTATGTTATAAATTCGATTTACTTATTTATTGAGCGATATTTATTCAGTTTATATGGCATGCTATGATGTGTCTTGTTACGTCCCTCTGAGGACCTGGTTGTCTTGCCAGGTGTGTACTATTGTCTTTCGCTGGTGCTTTCGCTCTAGCCGTGTTCGTTGCTATTTCTCGAGGATGATTGCATTTGGATTGTCTTCGTTTCGCTCGCCAAATTCATTTATTCTATCATGTACTTTTCCTTATTTTGTTGGTAGTGGATTTGTCTCCGTCCAACATATTGTATCAAGACAATTTATTCTCATTATATGATCTTTTATTCATTTATTCTGTGTGGATGAGATTAGTTATGGTTCTACTGTATTTTACAGCTTATGTATTTATACGAGACTTCCATATATTGGAGTATACTTCGTATGAATACAGCTGGCATGTCTACGTTCCTAGTCCTACGTATTTTGGGACTGGGGTGTTACATCCTATTTCTAGTCATTACCTACCAAGGTACCGTTTACCTTATCGCTATTGGTATCCCAATACCAATACCTTAAGTTGGTACCCTTTAACTTATCGCTATTGGTACCCTTTACCTTATCGTTATTGGTACCCTTTACCTTATCGTTATTGGTTAATAGTCAATTCAATTTCAGTTATTCAAGGGAATCAGTTGACAAATTCAGTAGATTTATCTCAGGAATAGGAAAACCAATCTCAGTCCTATTTGCAGTTTAAGGAAAGTGAAATCTACAAGAACTGTTACTCAAATAGACCACCTGTTGACTGATACAAGAATACCTATCATCAAAAGCGCCAAACTCGAGCCACACTCCAAATACTGACCCATTTGTGAAAATATGACTAAACCTGTGTGGCATGGACTGATGCATGGTAGGTAGGTGACTAGACACTTGATGTTAGGGACTGATACTCAAGTATTTAGTCAAGTGACCTCAGGAACTGAACTCATATTCAATAGGGGACTGAACTAACCAATAAGCAATCTGGGGGCTGAATAATTGATTCAAAACAGATTTAAGGATAGGCTGGACATCTAAGTTGATAACTAATGTCGATGTGCAAGGGTGGAATGAACTAAAAAGGTAATCCTTCAACCAAACAATACCTAATCTATATGTCAGTCATGGGACTGAACAACTGAATACAAGACAAATAATAGGACTGGAACTAAATAAATGCCTGGACTGATATGAAAAGATAATATGGACTGCAATATGCCAAGCAAGACTGATACACATAGTTGATACCAAATGGATATGGGACTGAACATTACACTGTGGTAATCCCCCAAACTGGACTGTACAGTGATAAATGCTAACATGTGGATCAAATGTGGACTGTTCAAAGCTCACTGACTGAACAAAGCTAAGGGATTGAATCGATATAAAGGCAATGGACTGACCTACTAAGAGACTAATAATGTATACATTCACACTTACAAACTTGAGTCTATATATATATACAACGACTGGACATTTATACATGGTTGATCATATATGGAATAAACAGCCCACACAAATACACACCCACAGTCCACTTAAACCACAAATCCCCCAATCAATATAACTACTTCTATTATACTCTTGTATGCTAGATTATCATACCAATGCTAAAGCTATAGAAAAGCACTCCTAAACTAAAGGTTAAAATTTTGAATTTAGAGCATTGATGCTCTTTGAGTCATTTTGACAAACACTTGGCGTGCATATCAATGTCTGTGTCTGTGTGTCTGTGTGTGTGTGTGTGTGTGTGTGTGTCCGTGTGTGTCCGTGTCTGTGTGTGTGTGTGCGTGTGTGTCCGTGTCCATGTGTGTCTGTGTGTGTGTGTCCGTGGGAGAGGAGGAGGAGGAAGGAGAGGAGTTAGGTTAGGGTTTACCTGAGGAAGAGGAGGAGGATCTCGAGGAGGAGCTCATCGGAGGGGGAGGGAGTCGTCGGGGGGGAGGAGGTCGCCGGGGGGGAGGGCACTGACAGAGGGGGAGGGAGTCGCCGGGGGGTGGGGGTGGGGGGGAAATTAAAATTTTCGAGGGTTTTCGAGTGAGAGTGAGGGGGAAAGAAGGCAGCGGCGTTCCCTAACTAAAATAACTTAGCGACGTCACGTGTTGACATCGCTAAACGTCGCAAAAATGGCGACATATACTTATAATATGTCGCGAAACTTCGTTATTCAGCGACGTAGTATACTCCTGTCGCAGAACGTCGCTAGCCAGCGACGTTTTGCGACGTGTTTATAAAGAAGTCGCTACTGGCGACGTAATTTCTTGTCGTCGCTACTTTACGTCGCTATTTGATGATATTTTAGTAGTGCTGCTACTAGCCCCAAATATTGAAGAACCACCCCAACGCCACAATGTCTTCCGAACCTGATGCAAGGTCAAAGTCAAGTTATGTGACATCATCTTTGACAACGGGTGTACAGAGAATATTATTTCAAGTGCAATAGTAGAGAAGATGAGACTGACCAAAGAAGCACACCCGGCTCCATATAAGATTGGTTGGATTCAACAGGGACACAACATGGTCGTCTCTGAAGTTTGTCGCATACCCTTCTCCATTGGAAAGACCTATAAAGATGAAGTCATGTTCGATATTGTCGACATGGACTCTTGTCACATCATCTTCGGTCGACCATGGCAATTTGACAAAAATGTCACATACCGGGGAAGAGACAACACATATTCTTTCCTTCAAGATGGACGACATCTCACTCTTCATCCATTAGCACCGGGTGATATTCCTAAGACCAGTCCACAACAATAAAAGACCGTAATGATTGTTGACGGTTAAGAACTTGAAAGCGGTATTGAGAAACAAGAAGAACTCTATGCATTGGTTGTATCGGGTAAAGCCGAAGTATTCCATACCAATATTCCTGAAGTAGTCCAGCCTTTACTACAAGAGTTCCGCGATATCATGCCGAATGAACTGCCTAGCGAATTGCCACCAATGAGAAACATTCAACATGAAATAGATCTTATCCCAGGTTCTAGACTTCCAAATATTCCATATTATCGGATGAGCCCCAATGAATGCAAAATCCTCCATGACCAAGTTGAAGAATTGGTCCAAAAGGGCTTGATCAGAGAGAGCCTCAGTCCTTGTGCAGTTCCCGCCTTGCTAGTGCGAAAGAAAGACGGGTCGTGGCGTATGTGCATCGACAGTCGGGCTATCAACCGCATCACCGTTAGGTATTGCTTTCCCATCTCTCGACTAGAAGACATGTTAGATATGCTTGTTGGGTCAACAATTTTCTCAAAGATCGATTTGAAGAGCGGATACCATCAAATCCGAATTCGACCTGGTGATGAATGGAAAACTGCTTTCAAGACCGGTGAAGGACTCTACGAATGGCTTGTTATGCCTTTCGAACTTTCAAATGCACCAAGCACGTTCATGCACCTTATGAATCAAGTTTTGAATCCATTGATAGGAAAGTTCGTAGTCGTCTACTTTGACGATATCCTGGTCTATAGCCAGAGCCAAACTGACCATCTGAAGTACCTCAGGGAAGTTCTCAAACTTCTTCGAATTAATAAACTCTATGTCAATCTCAAGAAGTGTAGCTTTCTTACTAGCCAACTCATTTTTTTGGGATTTGCTATTAGCGTCAGTGACTTCAGTGTTGATGAAGAGAAGATTAGAGCAATTTGCGACTGGCCTACTACAAAGACAACGACTGAAGTACGAAGCTTTCATGGCCTCGCCAATTTTTACCGACGATTCATTCGTAACTTCAGCACCATTGTAGCACCAATGACAGAATGCATAAAGAAAGGAAAATTCATCTGGACTCCTGAAGCTGAAGACAGTTTTATACTCATCAAGGAGAAGCTATCTACGGCGCCAGTCTTATCACTGTCCAACTTTGGCAAGCTACTTGAAGTCGAATGTGATGACAGCATAGTGGACGTTGGTGCTGTACTAATACAAGAAGGAAGACCAATTGCCTTTTATAGCGAGAAGCTAAGTGAAGCTCAACGAAAATGGTCAACTTATGAGCAGGAGTTCTACTCGATCGTACAAGCCATCAAAGCATGGGAGCACTACCTCATCCAACGGCCATTTATCCTACATACAGACAATAAAGCTTTATATTTCATAGACAATACGCGTAACACAAATCGAATGTATGCTAGATGGATTTAGTTTCTTCAGCGCTTCTCCTATACCATCAAGCACAAGGCCGGAGTTCAGAACAAAGTAGCTGATGCCTTAAGCCGTCGAGCCGACCTCCTCATCACTTTACATCAAGAGGCCATCGAGTTTGAATACCTCAAGGAACTCTACCCGGAAGACAAAGATTTTCAACAAGCATGGGAAGATTGTCAACCAAACGGAGCTGCAAATGGATATCACATACAAGAAGGCTATCTCTTCAAAGGAAATCAGTTGTGCATTCCTCGTTGTTCCTTACGGGAACATATTATTAGAGTGCTCCATGGTGGAGGTTTCGGTGAATATTTCGGTCGGGATAAGACGCTAGCCATGACCGAAGAAAGATATTATTGGCCGCAATTGAGAAAAGAAGTTAAGGGACATGTCCGTAATTGTCCTATATGCGAAGTTGCCAAGGGCCAAGAATAGAATACTGGTCTTTATATGCCTCATCCAATTCCCGAAGGACCTTAGGAAGACATTTTCATGGACTTAATTCTTGGCTTACCACAAACACAGCGCGGTGCTGATTCTATCTTTGTCGTGGTAGACAGATTCTCTAAGATGGCATACTTTATTCCATGTCGTAAGACATCTGATGCGACTCATATTAATTGCTCTCCTTTTCTTTCGAGAAGTCGTACGTCTTCATGGTATACCAAAGTCAATCACTTCAGATAGAGATACTAAGTTTCTGTCACATTTCTAGAAAATATTATAGAAAAGATAGGATACTTCACTACAATATAGCAGTACTAGTCACCCACAAACTGACGGACAAACAGAGGTCGTGAACCACACACTTGGAAACATGTTACGAAGCTTAGTTGGAACACGACCTAAGCAGTAGGATCTGGCTTTATCACAGGCTGAATTTGCTTATAACTGCATGCCTAACAGATCAACTGGAAAAGCACCGTTTGCCATTGTCTACTCACATAAGCCAGGACATCTTTTGTGTAGGAATGAAATCGTAAAGCACAATACTCTAGAGGGGGGGTGAATAGAGTTGGCAGCAGAATATTGCTAATTAAAATGTTAGCAGCAAGATCACAGAATAATAATCACAATTAAGTAATATAAAGGCAGAGATAAGAAAACAAACGCAAAGACAGCGATGTATACTGGTTTTCTTCTGTTGAGGACTAGTCCAGTCGGTAGAACTCTTGCTACCAGTTGAATCCACTATTGGCAAAACTGCAAGTTTTCTTATGAAGTCCTTGCAACTTCTAAAACGCGAGCTTTGATACGAAGAACTCGTCCAACTTCAAATGTGAAGAGGTATTCTTCAATCAAGCCTTCTAATTACAATCTCTCAGAAACTTCTAGACCGTACCGCACTGGCAAATCGACTAGAGGATTGTAATTGGCTTGGGATCTGAAATTTAAAGCTCAAGAAAACTCTTTGGAAGACTGAATGCTTTAGATAGAGAGAAGATTGAAAGTGAATGAATGAATTGAAATGATCGAAATCTTTCTCTATTTATAGGAGTTCCAAAGACAGAATTCTGACAGAATTTGGACAGAATTCAGACAGAACTTTATGAGAAAATCTCGGTCAAATCCGCAACTGCAGGAGGACCAAGTTCAGAAGAATTCAAAAATCAAACGGCTACCAACAGAACTCTGGCCGAACTCTGGCCGAGTTCTGTCAGGGTTAGGTTAGGTTTTAAAAATTAGTTTTTGATGATTTTTGAAAACCTTTTTGAAAACCTTTTTGAAAACCTTTTTGAAGCTTTTGTTTAAATAAATGTTTTTCAAAACAAAGGACATTTTAAAAGTATTTTGAAAACATATTGGAATAGCCTATTTGCCAGTACGACTCGGTGTACAACGTATTCCTAGACTCAATAAAATAAAAAATACATTGCTTGAATAAATACAGACTCGAACAAGCAAACATCGCTTCGGTCTTGAACTGTGTAGATAGCTGTCCTTGATCATGTCCAAGAGTCCGATACATCCTGACTAGCTTCATATATCCAGACAGAGTTTGATTAATTATTAAAATCAGTTTGATCATATGACCAATGGGCCAACAATCTCCCCCATTTTGATAATTGACAAACTATGAATGATATAACATTTAAGCTTGAAATAAAATCAAAAATTGTTCATGTCCTGTATTTTCTCAAAAAGAAATGTTAGATCTTTATTTTTTTCCTCCGTTGTCACTTAGCAAAATAATTACAAAAGAGTAAAACTCCTCCGCAATCAATGCATAAATAACAAACAGTGAAGAAACATAAGAACATAATCATGATAAATGATAGAAAAGAAAACGTAATTTAAATAACATCACAGGCATGTATTTTTACTCAGGCGGTTTATAATAAACAAAGAATAATATCATAGTAACCATAAAGATGCTAAGTAAATAAATTCAGTTTATAATAGAGAAGCAGATAAAGATGCTAAGTAAATAAACTGATGTGAATCATAAAATACGAATCTCATAAAGATGCAGATAAAGATGTTCAGATGACATCTATAAAACAAATCCAGTACACGTCCTCAAAAAGAAATAGTGATAATAAATTCTAAAAGGAAAAATTTGGAATGTCAGAGCATTTCCAAGTATACAGTAGATAATGTCTAAGTCTCACAAATCAACTAACATATCACAACTCCTCATCATCATCATCATCGTCATCGTCAGCATGACCAGCATGTCCAGAAGGACCAGCTGCAAAGGTACCCGCACCAGAAGGGTGAGGAGGAGCGCTAGTATAAAACTCACCGACATAGTCACGAGGAGGAGCACGGTCAGAACGGTACCAATCATATGCGTTACCGGGCTGAAAGTAGGCATCAACAGCCACATCCTCACAGCGGTAACCAGAGAAAGCTGGATCTCTAGGAATGGAACTGGCAGAATGTCCAGTCTGGGCGAAACGAAGATCAGCAAGAGAATTTGCAATCGCCTGATAACGGGTGACGTCGCGAAACTCACGTTCGCGAGCCATGTCCGTCATAGAGACGTGCAAATCTGAAATATGCCGGTGTATGCCCAAAAATGTCATAGCATACTGCTGAGGAGGTGGAGGAGGTGGAGCAGTAGCAGGATCAGTAGGAGGAGCAGATGCAGTCATACTGCGACGAGATAACTTGAGAACCGTGGGCTCAGGGTCTTGAGCACAAGTAGATAAGTCAATATCGAAACGCTGGAAGATGCATGGGAGCATCATCGCATAAGAGAGATTTCTATCTCTTGCACGATAACGTCCCATCATCTGAATAATGGTCTTAGGGGCATAAAATGGAATCCCCTTAAGAATGTAATACATAGCAGATAATTCAAGAGACGTAACATCATCCTTCGAAGTAGACTTCGGAAGGAGAGTGGAGTAAATGATACAGTGCAATTCATAATTAAACAAGTTTAAGTTGTTTGCCTTAAACTTTCCAGAGCGAACTCTATCAGGTGCACAGAGTTCTGCTTTGAAACTAGTAAGTATCGTGCCTTCGGGGAAATCAAACTCAGTGATATCAACCAGTGGTTCACCTTCGTTGGGAATACCAAGGATCTCTGCTAAGAGAACATTATTGAAATTGATATCTAATCCTCCAACAAGAGTGCTTACATCAAACGTATTTAATATGATATTACAGTAAAACAGTCTAATGGCATTAGTTGCTACGGGAAAACAGAGTTTAACAAAATGCTGTAACCCTAATTCCTCAAAGAAATGGCGGTGATCTGGAAATACAGTCCACTTAATTGGAGCGCCTGTGCATATGGATCTCATGGAAAAATCTCCATACCACAGTAGGGCTTGGTCTAGGGTTTGAAAGTAAAACCCGTCGAACGCGCCATCGCTAGATTGGACTGGCAAAAAGAGGGAATTAGTGGGTGGATTCGAAGATGAACCTTCCTCACTTGAGTTGGTTGTCTTCTTCCTCTTAAAGGGATTAAAACCCTTAGGTGCCATTTGTGCAATAAAAAGGAAATAGCACAAAATTAAACGGAGGGGAAATAAGGAGTTATACCTCCCGAGAATTGAGTATGTTGTAGAGAACGAAGAACTTCGCACGAATCCAAAGTTTGGATTGATTTTACCCCTTGGATTGGAAGAGAAGGGGTGGTAAAGAATTAGGGTTTGGGGGTTCTCTCGTGCGGCTGCTGCTGCTGTTGATGTGGTTTGGAAGTAATGAGGAAGAAAGGCTTTCGGGTTCTGGTTATATAACCTGATACCTTCAACCGAACTCGGGCCGAATTCGGGCCGAATTCTAGCCGAATTTGCCTGGGTTTGGTTTGGAACACTTTCTTTTTCATTGGCTCATTTCAAATATTTAATTCAAAGATTAGTAATTTCAACCTTCAATTAACATAATTAATATTATTTTATAGATTAAATATCATTACACAGCGACTGTTTCAGATTAGCTGTAGGAGTACTGTCCCAGCTGGCGGAGGTTCACCGGGGAACTCTTAAGTACCGCTTTGCTTCAACCGTAGTTGTGGTGACAGACAGACTCTTTATTGGCTTGTCTCTAACACAGTTTTTGCGTATTGAAATATAATCATAAAATAAAATTAATTAATATTATTGACGTCAAAAATTCCTAATTTTCGACGTAAATAATTGAAACGATCTTCTGCTAGAGGTTTTGTGAAAATGTCAGCTAATTGATTCTCAGTATCTATGTATACAAGGTCAATATCTCCATTTTGATGATGATCTCTAAGAAAATGATGTCTAATCTCGATATGTTTAGTACGAGAATGACATACAGGATTCTTAGTCAAATTAATAGTGCTCGTGTTATCACAGAAAATGGGAATATGTGTATAAAATAAATCATAGTCTTCCAAGGTTTGTTTCATCCACCAAATCTGAGCACAACAACGTCCTGCGGCGATATACTCAGCCTCTGTTGTTGATAGGGCTACAGAATTTTACTTTTTGCTAAACCATGAAACTAAAGCCTTGTCTAAGAAATGACATGTGCCACTGGTACTTTTTCTATCAACTTTGCATCCAGCAAAATCTGCATACGAATAACCAATAAGGTCAAAGGACTTAGTTTTGGGATACCACAAGCCAACAGAAGAAGTGCCCTTAAGGTATCGAAAGATACGCTTAACTGCGCACAGATGTGATTCCTTTGGATTGGCTTGAAAATGTGCACACAGGCAAACACTAAATATTATATCTGGATGACTAGCAGTTAAATAAAGTAAACTACCGATCATACCTCGATACTTACGTGTGTCGACCGGCTTGCCTTGTTCATCAATATCAAGCTTTGTTGAAGTTGCCATCGGAGTGCCAATAGGTTTGACATTGTCCAGATCAAACTTCTTTAGCAAATCTTTTGTGTACTTGGCTTGATTTATGAACGTCCCATTGTCAGTTTGTTTGATTTGCAGTCCGAGAAAGAATTTCAGCTCTCCCATCATGCTCATCTCAAACTCATTCTGCATACACTTAGAAAATTCTTGACACAGAGATTCATCAGTAGATCCAAATATGATATCATCTACATAGACTTGTATTAAAAGAAGCTTACCATTAAAGGACTTAATAAAAAGTGTAGTGTCAACCTTGCCTTTTGAAAAACCATTGTCAAGTAGAAAAGAGCTTAGACGATCATACCAAGCACGAGGGGCTTGTTTCAAACCGTATAAAGCTTTCTTCAACTTGAAAATATGATCAGGGTTTTTAAAATCTGTGAAACCTGGAGGTTGTGCTACAAAAACTTTTTCTTTTATAAAACCATTTAAAAAAGCACTCTTGACATCTATTTGAAATAATTTGAAATTATGAAAATATGCAAATGCACATAACATGCGAATGGATTCTAATCTCGCAACTAGGGCATAAATCTCATCGTAGTCGATATCTTCTTCTTGATTGTATCCTTGAGCTACGAGCGAGCCTTATTACGAGTCACTAAACCATTCTCATTCAGTTTATTTCGGAATACCCAACGGGTGCCAATGACCGGATGATCAATAGGCTTGGGAACAAGTTCCTAAACTTGATTCCGTTCAAATTGGTTTAATTCCTCTTGTATAGCATCTATCCAAAAATTATCACTACATGCTTCATCAATAGTTTTTGGTTCAAGCTGTGAAATAAATACAACACTAGAAACAATATCTCTACTGGATGTACGAGTACTTACACCTTTGGTAATGTCACCAATTACCAAATCATTTGGATGATCAGCCGTAAATTTTAATCTTTTCGGCAGACTCTGAAGGTAGCTGGTTCCTGGATCTTCTCTAGGAGGATCAGATAGTACCGAGCTTGGTTGAGAATCAGCTGTTGTTGAGCTTGGTACAGTTGGATCTTTATTATTGTCATCGATAGTCATTTGATTCAGTTCATCAAAAGTGACGTTGATTGACTCTTCGATGATCATGGTTCGTTTGTTGAAGACTCTGTATCCTTTGCTCTTGGTCGCATAACCTAAAAATATACCTTCATCGGCCTTTTCATCAAACTTTCTCAAATTGTCTTTTCTATTAAGAATAAAGTATTTACAGCCAAATATTGTAAAATAAAAAACTGATGGAATTCTATCAAACCATAACTCAAATGGAGACTTCTTCAATTTGGGTCGAATTAGAACTCTATTGAGAACAAAACAAGCTGTATTGACAGCTTCAGCCCAGAAATATTTGGGTAGACTAAACTGGTTTAACATTACTCTGGCCATTTCGGATAGAGTTCTGTTCTTACGTTCCATAACTCCATTTTGTTGTGGAGTCCTAGGACAGGAGAGCTCGTGTATAAAACCGTGTGTGTCACAAAATTGCTCAAACTCTGCATTCTCGAATTCGCCTCAATGATCGCTTCTTATACGAGTGATCATATAACCTTTTTCATTCTGTACTTTCTTGCAAAAGGCGACAAATTCGGATAATGTATCATTCTTGCGTGTCAAGAACTATACCCACGTGTATCTAGAGAAATCATCTACAATTACAAAAGCATAAAGTTTACCTCCGAGGCTAGCAACTCTGCTAGGACCAAATAAGTCCATATGAAGCAATTGTAGAGGTCTAGTAGTACATACTGCATTTACTGAATTGAATGTGGATCTGGTAGCTTTATTCTTTTCACATTGACTGTATACCGAATCCTTCTTGAATGTAATATCCGGTAAAATGCGTACTAGCTTGTTTGTGGATAATCTTGATATTGTGTCCATATTTACGTGACCGAGTCTCATATGCCACAGATGACTCTCATCGCTTTTAGCCATTAAGCATCTACCGAAAATGTTAGTTTCTTCCAACAAATAGAAAACATATATGTTGTCTTCCCTGATACCTTCAAAGATAGTACTACCAGTTGATCTATCAACTATAGTACATTTGTCTTTGCCAAAGTTGATGCCATAACCATGATCAGCTAAATGAATTATGCTGAGTAAATTATATTTCAACTCGGTAACCCGATAGACATCCTTAATTATAGGATAGGGAGACTTACCAACATCACCGATACCAATAATATACCCTTTCAAGTTATTATCGAAGGAAACATAACCTTCCTTCTTCTTCTTCGACAGTGTTGCAAATAATGTAGCGTCACCGATCATATGCCGTGAACAACCGCTGTCGAGGATCCATTTGCTTTTAGCATGTGAAGGGTGTTCCACCTACAAAACAATTTGCAGATGAAACTTTTGGTACCCATTTCTTGTAGGGTCCTGAAATGTTAGCTTTTGGTATCCAAGCATAAATATTTAAATCAACAAGCTTTCTGATTCTACATGCAGATGAAATATGACCAATGAGGCCACAATAATGATATTGTGCATGTCGAGTATTGAAAGCTGAGTGATGTGCATGGTTGGTAGGTTTAGGTTTTCTAGTATAGAAGAAAGCATACCTATAATCCTGTTTGGGCTTAACCTTTTGGGGTAAAGATTTGATAGGATTAGGTCCGACAGTGTTTGGCTTGGAAATGTTCCAATTTTTTGGTAAGTGACACGTGTTAGGAAAGGAAGTAGCAGTCTCAGGCTGTTTTTCTAACCTAATTTCCAATCTTTTGGAAGTGTCATACAACTTAGTATAATCAGAAGTGAGTGTTTCCATTATGATTTGTGCACATTGAAGACTTTTTTCCTCTTTAGAAAGTTCTTCTTTGAGTTGGTCAATAACTTTGTCTTTCTCTTCAGATGACTTGGTAGTCTCGTGTAATAAGAGCTTGATAGAAGAAAGCTCACGAGACTCACTAACATTATTTCTAACCTCAGCTAGTAGGTCGGTAAGTCTACCTATTTTATCTTTGTACTCTATGAGTACCTTCTTAGAGGTCTGATATTTGCTACGCAGTTTCTTGTAATCACACATCAGTTCACTGAAGGCATCTCCTAATTGCTCAAAGGTGAAGTCATCATAAGTATCAACTACAGGTTCAGTAGGTACCTGATCGGATGCCATAAAGCATACGTTTGCAGCATCTTCTGATTGTTCATCTTCTGAGTCACTGGCTTCACTTTCATGCCATATGCTAGTGTTAGTATATCTTTGAGATGTTGATCTCTTCAGGTTCCCTTTTTTATACCTGTTGCTCTTCTTGCTTGATGATGAGTTTGTAGAACAATCCTTCTTCAGGTGTCCCTTCTTCTTGCAGCCATAGCAGACAGCATCATCTTGATACCAGTTGTTGCTGTTGTTATTTTTTTGTCTCTCTTCTCATGTCTCAAGAATCTCTTGAATTTCTTTGTTAGGAGTGCTTGATCTTCAGCATCAGATTCACTGCTGTCTGAGTCACCTTCAGCAGCTTTTCTGTGCTGAGCCTTGAAAGCGATCATCTTCTCCTTTGGTGCAGCTCTTCAAAATCTTGTAGCTCCAGTTCATGAGTGAGTAGCTTACCCGTGAGTACTTCGAGGGACATAGTGGTGAGGTCGTTCCCTTTAATAACTGCAGTAGCCTTTGGAATCCAGTTCTTTGTGAGTGCTCGCAGGAGTTTGCGAATCTTTTTATGGTTACTGTACTCTTTGCCTAGGGATGACAAAGGATTTACAATATCTAAGAATCTTTCGAACATCTGAGTAACTGTTTCGTTGGGGTTCATTTTGAACACCTCATACTCTTGAGTAAGTCCGCTGACTTTTGATTCTTTGACTTGAGTCGTGCCTTCATGTGTGACTTCAAATAGCTTCCATACTTTATTAGCCGTTGTGCAGATAGACACCCTATTAAATTTAGTTCTGTCTAAAGCACAAAATAGAGCGTTAATAGCACGTGCGTCAAGACTGGCCTTTTTCTTTTCTTCCTCTATATATCTGCTATAGGGTTTTTCAACGAAAACTCTATCAACATTTATACGAGGTGGCTTTTGATAGCCATCAATGACAATAGACCATAAATCAAAATCAAGTGATTTCAAGAAGAAACTCATCCGTGTTTTCCAATAGGTATAGTTCGTACCATCAAACAGTGGAGGTCTGTTTGTGGCCTGGCCTTCACTTGTGAATTTCACAGTTTCTATGTGTTGTGCTGTGATATATATATAACAATGAATAAATAATTGCAATGTTACCTTGTTTTACCTGTAACACCTGCTCTGATACCAATTGTAGGAATAAAATCGTAAAGCACAATACTCTAGAGGGGGGGGTGAATAGAGTTGGCAGCAGAATATTGCTAATTAAAATGTTAGCAGCATGATCACAGAATAATAATCACAATTAAGTAATGTAAAGGCAGAGATAAGAAAGCAAACGCAAAGACAGCGACGTATACTGGTTTCCCTCTGTTGAGGACTAGTCTAGTCGGTAGAACTCTTGCTACCAGTTGAATCCACTATTGGCAAAACCGCAAGTTTTCTTACGAAGTCCTTGCAACTTCTACAACGCGAGCTTTGATACGAAGAACTCGTCCAACTTCAAATGTGAAGAGGTATTCTTCAACCAAGCCTTCTGATTACAATCTCTCAGAAACTTCTAGACCGTACCGCACTAGCAAATCGACTAAAGGATTGTAATTGGCTTGGGATCTGAGATTTAAAGCTAAAGAAAACTCTTTGGAAGACTGAATGCTTTAGATAGAGAGAAGATTGAAAGTGAATGAGTGAATTGAAATGATCGAAATCCTTCTCTATTTATAGGAGTTCCAAAGACAGAATCTGGCAGAATTCGGACAGAATTCAGACAGAACTCTATGAGAAAATCTCGGTCAAATCCACAACTGCAGGAGGACCAAGTTCAGAAGAATTCAAAAATCAAACGGACACCAACCGAACTCTGGTCGAACTCTGGCCGAGTTCTGTCAAGGTTAGGTTAGGTTTTAAAAATTAGTTTTTGATGATTTTTGAAAACCTTTTTGAAGCTTTTGTTTAAATGAATGTTTTTCAAAACAAAGGACATTTTAAAAGTATTTTGAAAATATGTTGGAATAGCCTATTTGCCAGTACGACTTGGTGTACAACATATTCCTAGACTCAATAAAATAAAAAATATATTGCTTGAATAAATACAGACTCGAACAGGCAAACATCGCTTCGGTCTTGAACTGTGTAGATAGCTGTCCTTGATCATGTCCAAGAGTCTGATACATCCTGACTAGCTTCATATTTCCAGAAAGAGTTTGATCAATTATTAAAATTAGTTTGACCATATGACCAATGGGCCAACATTTTGGACCTCGTCTCTCTGTCTAAGACTCCGGGTCGAGACATTCGTGCTGAGCATATGTTAGAGCGACATGAATTAATACATAATAAAGTAAAACAACAACTTGAAGAATCTTATACCAAATATAAAATAGTTGCTGATCAGTGCCACCGTCGTAAGGTCTTTCGTGAGGGAGACTTGGTCATGTTTTACTTACGTAAGGAACGTTTTCCTACTGACTCGTACAACAAATTGGCGAAGAAGAAGATCGGACCATTTTAAGTTCTACGCAAGCTAAATGACAATGCGTATGTGATTGATCTCCCTGAAGACATGCAGATCTCTCCAACCTTCAATGTCGTTGATCTTTACGAATACTTTCCACCTGGCAAACCACTTTATTCTGATAAGAACTCAGGGACGAGTTCTCTTGAAGCATGGGAGACTTATGTAGCGTAGAATCCTAGTCCCTCTAGGTTCCTTTTCTTTTCCTCTTCCCTCTTGGATTCCTTTTTCTTTTCTTTACTTTTTATAATCCTATTTATGATAGGATTCTTATTTTGACTTTGGATTAGGTTGTCACAAAAGTCCTATAAATAGGCACCTTTTGTATGCAATCAAAAACAACTTTTAATCAATAAAAATTCTTCTTTAAAGTTTGGGATTTGTTCTCTTATTTTTTTGGTCGTGGACTCGAGTGTTCCGTGGATTCGGAAGTCCCTCGCTTGGGATTTTCAAGCTACCTTCGTGCGGACCCCTCACAAGGCCCTCCGTCAGATTTTTTGCGACACCGCTTCGCTCTTACCAAGCAACGGTGGTCCAGTTATCGTCATCACCGATCGACTTGGCCATTGCTAAGTCCCACTAGGATTCTTTTTCTTTTCCTCTTTCCTCTTGGATTCCTTTTTCTTTTCTTTACTTTTTTATAATCCTATTTATTATTTTGACTTTATTTTATTATGATAGATTTTATATTTATTTTATTAGGATTAGGTTGTCACAAAAGCCTTATAAATAGGCACCTTTTGTATGCAATCAAAAAAAAACTTTTAATCAATAAAAATTCTTCTTTAAAGTTTGAGATTTGTTCTCTTATTTTATGGTCGTGGACTCGACTGTTTCGTGGATTCGGAAGCCCCTCCCTTGAGGTTTTCAAGCAACCTTTGTGCGGACCCCTCACAAGGCCCTCCGTTGGAGTTTTTGCGGCACCGTTTCGCTCTCACCAAGCAACGGTGGTCTAGTTATCGTCATCACCGATCGACTTGGTCATTGCCAAGCACGAAGGTAAGCCCGTTCCGTTATCCCGCTGCGTCAGAATACTTGCATATTACTGGAATTTATAGCCTTAATTTGGGATTTTTTTTCATCTTTTGTCTTACTTTGTTCCCTAGTTTAGGGCATGTTTGGTAACTTGGAAGTAGGCATGAATTGTGTAGGATTGATAATATCAGGACAGTTTGGTCCAATCAACCGAGTTTTTGATTGCTTTTTAAGAGCAGCCTTCACCGTAACCTGATGATAATAATTTACTTGGCTACTCACAAGAGACATAATGCAAAGTTTGTGTATGTATATCTGAATTTATGTATTGCATAAAGTGTTGCATAGCTTGTATAAAGTGCTGCATAGCTTGTATAAAGTGTTATGTTTAGATTCTTTTTAGATGGCCAAAAAATGTTGTATATCTTGATTGGTTGTGATACCCTGGGATTTGTTAGATGGCCAGAAAATGTTGCATAACTTGTACAAAAATTTTGTTTAGATTCTTTTGCTGTTTCTTTTAGGCAACGGTAGATTCTTTAGGCAATATCAGTAGCATCAGTAGAATTTAGGAAAAATATTATCCGTAGCAGTATCAGTCGCAATATCAGTAGAATTTAGGCAAAATATTTTTCTCTCATAGTTCTTCTCGTTGCGGACATCTCTCATGCGGGATTATTTTGTTTTTTGTTTTTTTATTTTCCCCAAATTTCCTCTTTTTATTTAGTTTTTTTCTTTTTTTATTTAGATGATCTGATTTTTAGGTCATACCTATTTAATCGTGATTTTGTATGTACCAATTTCAGGATGAAGACCGACGACTGCCACTTGACTCTGCATTCGGCCCCAATCCTAGTGGTACATTTTCTCCTCTTACCAAATTTTTTTCATAATAAATTTGATTTTAATTTGAGATATAAACTGGGGTACATTTTCTCTTTTTACTCTTGTAACTTATGATGGTTTTCAGGCAAAGACAATTTTCTTACACTGGAAAGATAGGTGCTTGGACAAAAGACTAGTCCCATAATAAGTCTGAAAGTTACATATAGATACACTTTCTTAGTGCAGCTGATCCTTTTTAAGGAAATAGAACTAAAGATGTTCCAATGTTATACAAATTTTGAAAAACACATCCAGTAAGGAGTGCTGATAACTACAGTCATAAAGATAATAAAAGACCATACTGGAAGGGGAAAAATCATCCAAATATTTTTAATAGGACTCAAAGTTTCAAAGCATGTCCCAAAAAAATTATTAAAATAAAATATTGTGATAGGAAGCCCCTAATCGTACTTACAGTCTAAATAACTCTTTTTTATAAGAATATTGCCACATACAATGTTGTTCCTTCTTCTGATTTGCGCATGGCATACTAAGCAAAACCAACCATGTTCCTTTCTTCTCTTAAAGGACACTGTTGACCTATGGATGTTTCTTGTACACATTTGATGCCATCCACAATCATCTAAATCCTAGTTAATTCAGACATAATCTGAAGCTATTTCTCTTTCATGAATGAAACTTTTATGTCAAATTATAGTCTGAACATTGATACTATAAATCTTTTATGCCAAACTATTGTCCGAACATTGATACTATAAATAATACTAGTGATCAGTTAACCAAAAATGTGGCCTAATCTGAAGATACACCAAAAATGTAGCCTATTTGCAGTTATATACCTTTCATTTTTATCAATTGCTTGGTGGAGTGATCTAAGTTTGTTCACTGCACCAATAATATGTTCTACGTCGCTTTCCATGTTTTCATTTGTCCATTCCTGCAAATGAAATTAAAACGGTGTAAGAAAATTTAAAACATGGAAGATAGACAAAACTTCAAATTCTATAACATATTACATATATACCTCTACAATTGATGGATCTATACTCTGATATCATTATTGATTCTGTAGTCTGTCTAAGGTTTTCCATTGGCCTAGGGAATCCGCTGCCATAGTTCCTCTGTAGCATATGACATCATGAATGGAGTAGAAGCAAACCAATATCCAAATATACCCAAAGAGCATCTTTGGGTGCTGCTCTTTCAGATTTACTCTGATTCCTTAAAGAAGTAGGGCTTAATAGCTTAAATAAATACATGGCAAAGTTTAAATTGCCACCAAGAAATATACTGTAGTTGATGCATCGGAGAATTTATATGCTTCAAACGATGACACGGTTCTCATTATAGCTTTCATAATAGAGATTATCCACTTATGGATGGATGGCATTTGATTTACTACAATCAGAGATGGAGGAGCAAAATCATCTCCTATATAACTTGCTCATGTTCATAACAAAGAGTATCCACTTACAGATGTATGGCATTTCATTTAACTTGTACATTAATGTGTAGCCTACTTTAGTTTTGCTGGCATGTATATGCCTTGTAACCAATTTTCTGTATACAAGTCAAAAAATGGCTTTGGTACTAAATCATCAAGATGTGTCATATTCAGTGCATAGGTTTTGGGACAATTTTATGTATTATATGACAAAAATCTGTATTGAATATGTTCTAACTTTTGTTGTCATTGCTTCAACATGAGATAGTTCAGATCATACAATTCTCTGTATGTTATGATTTTGTTGTCATATTCATGAATGACATAAGGAAATTATGCTCCATTAATCTTTTCTCTTGAGTTGGGCTATAGTATGAATTCTGCAATTTAAGTGCATGCATGCATTTAGCTTTGGTTTTATGACACTAAATATATGACCATCCAGGTTTGTGTTGGCTGGGACTCTGGAGAAGTTGATACCATGAAAGAAGCTCTAAAGCGCAAGTTCTCAATGTACCCTAATCTGAACTCCATGTTGTGCTCAACTGTATGCTATAAAGTTGATGTCTATATGGATTTGGCACTTTAGATGCGGTGACGATTGAAGATGCCTCTACCTATGTTGCTTTTTGAATGTGAATGGAATGAAGGAATTAATTATATTTACTATAAATTGAATTTGGATTTTAGTTGGTGATTTGAGATTCATAAGATTTGACATTATTATGGTTTCAATTAAAGTTATGTTCATTCTAAAGTATTTTTGAATTTGGATGCAATGACATTATTGTTTTAATAAAAGTTATTATTTATAGTTATTGTGTATATTATATGCTTTGTGATTGAATGCCAAAAGGTAAAATTGATTATACAAAAGGCAATATTTTTAAAAAAAAAATTGAAGAGAATTTAAGGCGTGCAAAATATGTCCTTGATATGTATATGATACTTTTCACGACTTACAATGAATGTCATAATTGACTAATAAATACACACTACAACAAAAGACCTATTAATGACGCTCGACAAGGAGTTTTAATGACGGCTG